>JALLAR010000023.1:0-34305 GCA_036939335.1 Conticribra guillardii
GGTTTGATGGTGTATCTCGATGATGTGGAGAGTTTGTTGCTGCCAAATTCCATTGAGAAAGGTTGGTCACATGTATATCATGGCCTGATACAAAGTATTATGTACTTGATAATGACACTGGTGTCTCATACAAGATGATTGATTTGATTTTTTCATTTATGGTTACAGTATTTTTGTGTGTCTGTCTAAAATCATGTCAGTTATCTCAATGTGATTTAAGTGTCAAGAGGAATGAGAAATCAAATGAAACAAAGTTGTCATGTGTACATATCTACCATGGTCGGATACATTGTTTCCTGTGTTTGTTTTTGGATCTGAGGTCATAGATCAGATGAATGATTGGACTTTCTTATGCGATGTGTGTGACCAAAATTGTGTCAGCTATCTCAATGTGATCCAGTTTTCAAGAGAGGAATCGCACAAAACAAAGTACAACACATATAACACTGCCTGCTGATACAATGTTTTCTGTGTTTCATAATGACACTGAGGTCTCAGATGAGATAAATGGTTTGATCTTTCAATCTATGGTCACAGGATTTTCATGTGCCTGCCCAAAATCATGGCAGTTATGTCAAAGTGAATCATGTTTCAAGAGGAATCATGAAGTCCGGCACATGTCTAACATGACCATATACACTGTTTCCTGTGTTTGTGTGGTGGAACTGAAGCCTTGGATCAGATGAGGAGAGCTTTGACTTTTTAAACTTTGGTCACAGGGTTCTCCTATTCAATTGAAGGACCAAAATCATGTTAGTTATCTAAATGTGACATAAGTGTGAAGAGGAATCACATTCACATGAAACCACAAAGTTGTTGGGCACATGTTTGTTAGTGGAACTGAAGCCACAGATCTGATGAACGGTTTGATTTTTCACACTTTGGTCACAGGTTTCTCATACTCATGTGTCATGTGTGTGATCAAAAGCATGTCATCTCAATGTGACATAAGTTGTGTTAAAAGGAATCAAGGTTGGGCAGTTGTAAACCACGGCCTGGTACAATGTTTCCTGTATTTGACAATCATTGATAGTGGATATGGCATCAAATCAGATGAATGCTTTGTTTTATCATACTTTGGTAGCAGGATTTTTATGTGAATGCCCCAAATCATGTCATCTATCTCAATTTGATCTAAGTGTCAAGAGGAATCGCATGAAACCACAAAGTTAGGCACACATCTACCATGTCTTGATACAATGTTTCCTGTGATTGGTAGTATATCTGAGGCCTCAGATCAGATGAATGATTGGATTTTTCAATCTATGGTGACATGATTTTCATGTGCATCATTGTGAGTGACCAAAATAATGTTAACTATATCAACGTGATTTCAGTTTTGAGAGGAGGCACATGAAATCATGTTGGGTACTATATGTTTACCATGGTCAGATGTAATGCTTGATGTGTTTGGTATTGACACTGATGTCTCAGACGAGATGAATGGTTTGATTTTTCTTTGTATGGGCACAGGATTTTCATGTACATTGTGGCTATTTTTTATGGTAGACCAATGTCCCTCTTCTAGAAGTTAAGTTCATCATTTTTAAGCAATGAAGATATCTGGATGAGTGTGATGGGCAGGATAATATTGGTGGGGATAAGGATAAATTGGTTGAGAACCATTGAAGTTGTAAAGTAATTAAGGGTTAATGAATTAACAGAAGTATGAGCATGGGTCAACCTAGGTTTAAACTTGGTTGACCTGCAACATTTGACCTTCAACCTAACCTAAGCTAGGTCAGGTCAGGCCTTAGGTTGGGTGATGAAGGACATCCTATCCTAACAGTAGAGGTTAGGGGCGCCAGTCTTCTGTTTTTGCATATCAAATCCCAGTCAGTAAGAGATACAGAGGCATTTTTTGATTTCTTAAAAATACTATCATTGTCTTGTTGTTGGATAGTCAGGAGTCATAATGTCAAAACTATTATGAGCATGAGTTAGTTGTACTATGATATTTGGTATTCATACCTGAGCTATTTGGTTGAGTGAGTTGTCTTCTTTTTTCTCATTGGGCTCAAAGTATACATGTACAGGATATATCTATGGTCACCCTATCATATTACACCCAATATTGTTTCTCCTTCTTCTACAGGAGTTGAAGAATGTTTTCTTGTACTTAAAATGATCGTCTTCATTAGCTTGTAATGAACATGAATTGACTGAATTAAACATTTATTAGAGATAAACAACTCTTTTTTACTTGGAAGGATCAAGATGGTGAACTGTTGGTATATGCATTCATCAGCTCCTATCTACACAACTTAATCTTGAAGATAATTTTCAGCCCAGACTCAATACTGTACTATGAACTCAGCTCTCAGAACACGTCTGTGTGTCTGGCACCATACCTACTTTTTTGCATCACAAATACACGGAGAGAAGCAACATTTCTGCTAGTCTGGCCTTGCATAATTGGAGATGCATGCATTGTATTCTGGGTTTACCAATTCTTTACACGCCATCTACTGCACAAAAAGGCTCAATTTATTGCATGTGCTTGTGCTGGTGTATCACCACTCTATATCTACACCACACACAGTACAGTATACATCAGAATAATCATAGTTAAAACTAAACCACAAAGAATATGTATTGGCCTCACTGATATTTGGTAACTTGAGTAGGTTGTATGTATGAATAAGATGACTCAATGTAATATTGTTCATAACAGGAAATATGTGAAATATAACATAGACCTTTTCACTTCTCAATCTTTACATGCCAGCAACTACAGAAACACAACAAAAAATAATGTTGTTATTGTATGTTGTTCTAGTTTATAGTTCCACCATAAAACTCTACACTTGGTTTGGGGGTTGGAAACTCTTTCATGGCAGTGGAGAGAAGAGGGACTCATGTCACCAATGAATATGAGAAACTCGTTTCCCTAATAGAAATCATAAAAAAGATATGTCAGAGCAAATGCGTTCAATATCCTGGGTCTTTTCATCTGGTACATTTACATTATCAGAAATGGCACAATGAGGCTCAGTGTTTATTACAATTACATGTGGTGATGACATAAAGCTCTACATACAACAGAAAATGGTAGCATTAATACCATTTTTTGAGCTTTCATGGGGTTGGGAACCCTTTCAAATCTTTCTTAGATCAATATGGGGAGTGGGGCTAGGATTTCACAATGACAACGATGTTATGTGACAACAACATTGTATTGGCAAACATGGGATATTCTTGTTTCTATCATGGATGGTGACAGTCTTAATTTACATCGAAGAAATCAGGAATCACAAAAAGGATGGGCTCTAAGTATGCACAAAATTCTAATCACCAATTGTTGTTGTGTTTCTGCCAGTTCTGCTTGAATTGTACTCTATTTGTTGGTTCGTGCTGATAGGTTGTCCGGGTTCCAGTGTGATGACAGTGTTGTCATCATCATTGAGAGCGATCACATTAGCTGCTCCGTGATATCCCCCTTGTTGCCTTGTTGCCTTGTGCCACCGCCACTTAACATGTGTGCATTGTATGCTTTGGTGAAATGCATTTTAAGGTTGTTCCATGTCTTGGTCCAGAAATTATCTTCTTCTGCTTCATTTCAATCGGCAATTGTGGTCTGGTACAAACCAGAGCCCATGCCATTATTTTTGTCATGGCCTTGTTGATGAGTTTGACTTGGATGTATGGCACTTTTGCTGCCACAGCCGTTGAGTAGTCTTGCTTGAGACTACGGAACATCATTTTGATGGGACGCGTTGCCATGGTGCCACCCAAATGGCATCATTGGCTTCCTTGTCCTTGGGTCCTGGTACCCCATATGGGGATTCTAGGGAGGCAAGGATGTCTCGCACAGACATGTTAGCACCCCATCCAGTGGAGCCCATGATTCCTCCCATTTGAAAATCAGTGGGAGCGGCGATAAATAGTGCATCAATGACTTTGCTTTCCAAATTCCTCTCAGAATTGTAGACTTCTTTATTTGCAGTGTGTGGAGGACGTTGTGGTTGTCTTGTTGTGCTGCCTGGAAATGTTGTCATCCATAGGTGGCATCGCTTCTGGGTCTGACCACACCACCCAAGGTGTGGTGTCTAGCAGGGCGTACTCTTCCGGTTTCTCCATGATATTGATGTATTCATTTGCACTTGATTGGTACAGGGCCGGGAGTCACTGCAGTTTGCTGGTGCACAAGTCAATTTTGAGACTGCATGTGTTTTGGAAAGTGGGTTGGGGCTACAGGCTTTGAAGTATCGTCCCAATGATTTCCTTCGCTTGATCATATGATATGAGAGCCATGTTGCCATTGTTGTTGGGCGATTTCATTGGAAATTCTGTGACCGTGACGGAGTTTTTTTAGGGTGAGCTTGCTCTGATGGGGGCACTCCTTACTGGTAACGACTAGCGGTAAACGCAGGTCACTTTTTTAAAGATTACTAATAACTATTGAACACACCAACAAAGATATGGTCATGATAACAGTTGTTATTAGTAATTATGGATATGGTTTACCCTATGCTACTGCTGCTGCTGCTGCAACAGCAGTCCACGTGGCACATGTACACTGACTGTAGGGATCCTTGGTAATGGGGACTGTCTAATATAGCCATTGGGGAGGGTTATGTGTGTGGCAGCATGTAAAAAATAAAGAACCAATCCAACATTATTTTTGTTTGTAATAGGAGATGTGTGAAATGTATTTTGTATCTTTCTTCATCCCATCGATATGCCATCACCATCAATGACACGGACACAAAAGGCTCTACTTTTTGTGCTTGGGCAAGAGCATCTTTTGGCTATGAATCTGAACTATGGGCATGGTGTCAGCACCCAAGTACATAATACTCCCTCAGTCAGATTTTCTTTTACTTCTATGGAAGTTGAGATAGATTTTCGTATGCTAAAAAATGATCTTATCAGGGAACTGGTGATGAATATGAATGTAGCCAATTTGATATGTGTAAGAGAATGATACACAAAAGGCTATATGGCTGGGGTGGTGGGGTGCTGCTGAATACTGACACATCAGCTTCCTCCATGTATTCTTCTTGTAAATTATTTTCAGCTCTACCTAGCTACATACAGGTACAAACTCAGCTCTGTGAGCTTACAAGCTGGTGTGTCTAACATTTTCATAGCCAAAGCCCAACTGTTAGTGCAAGAACAAGTGAACCACTTTTGTTGCTAGATTGATAATGCAGATGCAGAGGTAGCCTTTCACCACACATATGCACCATCACAATACTTGTGCATTTTTATCACAATGATCTATGATCAATGAGATTGGATGTGATTTTGTCTGTCTTTTCAAACCTTTCTTGTAACGATAGAGAGGAGGTAAATTCATATTGATAATGTGATGTACCAGTCATTAACAAACATAATGAGAGGCTTCTATTTCTATCACGGATGATAATCCTACTTTACATTTACATGGAGGACATTGCAAAAACGTGGTGTACGAGCCTCAATGTTTGTGATTTGAGTGGACAAGAAAGAGTACAAATGATATGACCCAATACAATAGGACTGTTCTTATGGTTTATTTGTATTTTATCTGTTTGCTGCTGATTTTATAATAGTATTGACTCAACAAGTCTTAACTTTTCATATTGTTGTCAGTATCCACCACACATACACATTGTTTACTGGCTCAATGTTTGCATGGAGGGGTTAGGAACACACTCAAAACATTTTGTTTCTTGTACCAAAAGGGAGAAAGTTGAGCACATGTCCTGCAAAAACAATTGTCCGTCCAAGATAAAGAATTTTAGGACACACATGAGGGACATATCTAGGTATTGGAACTTGTTAGATAAGACTGCACCCAGTGATTCATATCCACTGGTGGCTGGTGGATGATAGTTATAGTGATCATCATGACCAATGCCAATGGATCCCTTTTCTCATCAACACGCATCAAAATCCAAAGTCTCCACCACCACATATTCACCAAAACAACAAACAATCACATTCTTTGGCAGCTAACAAATGAAAGGGAAGGGTTTATTTGTTGAACAAAACTTCCTGTGATCAGTTGCAGTTCATAGTTGAGAACTTCACACATAACCAGCATGACCAAATAAAATGGAAGTATATAAGTATACGTAGTTTGGGTTTGGTCCCAACCTTGGATACTCAGCTCAGTCTCAGTGATTGTGCCAGGTGGACATCACACAGAAGCCATTATTTTTTGGACCTGGGCACTTTCATTGTTCTTCGACTGCTATTCAATCACCGTCATAGAGTAGGAGTATCTTCTTTGGTTGTCCATAGAATGACAGCACAGCGTTTATAGTAGAAGCAACCTGAATGAATTTGGCCACCTAAATGAATTTGGCCAATGCACTTTTGGCCTCGCCATTCACCATAGTGACTTACTAAAAAATATTTTTTTGTGGTGAAAAGTGGAAAATCGAATCGTTGAAAATACAAATAGTTCCGGCTTTACACGAGCTATGCAAATATGAAATGACAAACAATTATTTACGTCAACTTAGTTTTGTATTTTTTTTGACAATACAAACCAAAAGAAGTACTCTCAGAGGCAACATGATTCCCTCTTGTTGTATCCCATTTATGGTATGGGCAAAGAAGTGGGCCACAAACATTGTTGCTGCAGATCGCTTCTTCAAGAATTGTGATGGGTTTTTTGATGTCATGCCTGCTTGTTGGAAGAATGTGTTGGAGGAACAACATAGAGAGGTGTGTTTGTTGTTTGATAAATTTGAGGCGGATGCAAAGAAATCAGAATCTGGAGCCATATGTAGTGTTGATAATTTGAAGGCAACTTTGACTCGTCTGGGATTTGTGTGTAAGGATGTTCTCATTCATCTCCGTGGATGCCACCTTGCTTCAAAGGAGGACCCATCTGTTTTTAATGGTCTCCCATCTCCAAACTCTAATTGACGAGGTACCACCAAAAGAATTGCAGCAGCAATACCTAGACATCTCTTACTCTGGATATGCAGTTGCACCAAATGAGGACCTTATGAAACAATTCATTGAAGAGAAGGAGAAGTATGGAAAAGAATGGCCAAAGGAGCGCAGTAAGAATGTTGCTGCTGCTCTTTTTTGTCACATGACTAATTTTGTTGCCACTCATCATGGATGGCACATAGATAGAAACCTTGTTCCTTCCCCCTTCTTAAAATTAGAATTGACTACAAATCAGATCAAATTTCTCAACCCTGATGCCAGAGACATACAAATGGGTGCACTTCTTGATCAATGCTCTATTCAAAAGACAACAAAGAAGATTGCAAAGCACTGTGTTGACTTTGTTTCAGGAATTGTCAACAGTTACTATGCCCACATCATGATGCACATACAATAGTCTTGCAGCATCAATTGCAGTTCTAAACAGTGACAGTGAAAAGTAGAACAAGAAGGATGAATTGAACCATTCAAAAAAGAATCACACCAAAGAGCTTTAGGAAAAGAAGAAGGCCAAAAAGATTACCAATACCAAGGACAGAGCAACATGCCAATTACTTATTTCAGGTTGTGAGGAAGATATCCATAATATCCACAACCACAATGGTATAGAATTATATGTGATTGCTCTCAGTGTTCCAAGGCCAAGGAAGAAGGAAATCCCAAAAAATTATTACAAATATTCTGCACCTTTTCAAAACTCAACAAGGCTATGTTGACAAACATTTGCATGAATTTATTGCTTCTGAACATTCTGGAATTGTTAAGAAGACAATTGAGGATATTGTGCGACAATTGGAGTTGGAGGTTGGAGAGATCAGTCAACCAATCCAATGATCATCTCAAACAATTTCTTGTCTAACCTTTATTTAATATATCTGATGATAATATTACAATATTTGTTTGTGTTTTATTACTTTAATATTATGCATTTTATTTGAGCTTTTTGTGGTTGACTTGATTGTTGTTGGGGATTTGTCAGCATACCATTTTGTTAGGAGAATTTGTTAGTGGCCAAATGTGTCAGTGGTGTCAGGTTTTGAATATATTAGCTACCACTAGGTGAAAGATATTTTATTTGGCCAAAATAAAATCATTTACTAGTAGTTACCTAGTGGACAATTTGGTCAGGTTATGGTTATGTCATCGGTGGCCCGGAATACCACAAATTACAATGCGAGTTATTAGTTTTTTTAAAATTTCAAATTGCAGAACTATTGGGCACCATAAGACCTGTCCAAATCTGCAACAAAAAAGAGCATTTTATTAAAAAAAAATCCTTCACAAAAATTTATACAAATTAGTCGGGTTAATACGTCTGGTCAGGTCACTTCTACCAACATCATGTTGTTCTCCATTTTGGAGACAAAACAAAATATTATGAGAAAGTACCATACATGAAATATTATAAAACACAAAGAACATAATGGCAAAAGAAATGTCCAGAAATGCCTGAACAGAGGAAGGTTTAGATCCGTTGCTAGAACCAGATCGATCACGCATGATCGATCACATGCACGTCTACTACCATACCCAATACATACTACTTACATCATTGTACATTGTAGGAGTACATATATAGTAAATCTATGCTCTCTAATAGTAGTAAGTGTAGAGATCATTCGCATCTCATTCTATCAATCGATACTATTCCCACGTAGAACCAAATACCGATCATCGTTTTCCGAAGCGAGTTTAAGTCACCGCGAGTCAGAATTCTTTTCATTTTACTCTGCCACACAAAAAGCGTCTCAAAACAATATTCAACAGCTCACAAAATTTGAATCGAACATTCTGCCGCGAAACACATCAAAAACAATGGCATCCATGACGCTAGACGACGAACCAGTTATCATTTCCGAAAAGGATTTTGCACCCACCCCCTCAACGTCTCCCGCGCCAGACTGCGAGCCTTCCGCTACTGCCAATGGCACAAAGGAAAAGAGCGAAGAAGAGCAGGCATTGGACACATCTGCCATTGTTTCGGATGACGAAGGGGACGAACAAACTAACATCGAGATCAATGAAAATGCAGAGCCCGAGACTGTAAAGACAGAAACAGTCGAGGAAATTATGCCATCTTCCAATACAACCAATGCGGATACCCCAGAAATTGCCGAAGAGTCCACTCTCCCCGCAGAAGAAGAAATAATTCAAGAAGATTCGCCGCCACCTCCTGCAGTCCCATCTGCACGCCAAATTGTCTCCATCGGAACCGCCACCGACTCCTACGCTTTCACCTTTCACGAAGAAGAATTGAATGCCATCCTTTCCAAAATCCCTCCAGGATGGAAAGTGAGTGTTGTATCCGTCGTGGGTGCCTTTCGCACCGGAAAGAGCTTTTTGCTCAGTTGGTTTTTGAGGTATTTGGAGGAGCACTGCGTGATGAGGGGCGGGGCAAAAGACAAGTCGGCAGAGGAAGAGGGAAAGAAATGGTATGAGAGGGTGCATACTTTGAATCAGCACGAGGGATCATTTGATTGGCGAGGGGGGAAGGAACGTAACACTACAGGGATGTGGATGTGGAGTGATCCCTATTTTCTTTCGAGACCCGGAGACAAACAGGACGTGGCTGTGCTTTTGGTAGATACGCAGGGAATGTTTGATCATGAAACCACCGTGGGGTTGACTGCTGCCATTTTTGGACTTAGCACATTGTTGAGTAGTTGTCAGATTTATAATGTGGACAAGAGGATACAGGAGGATAACTTACAGCAATTGGCGTTATTCTCGGAATACGGAAGGATGGCGTTTGAGGCGGAAGAAAAGGCATCCGCCATGGGAGTGACTGAATCAACGGAGAAGGAGCAAACCAAAGGAGAAGATGCAAAAGAGGAGAAGAGTGCATCATCGAAAAAGGTCGCTCCTGGCAAAGAACCCTTTCAGAGGATGGAATTCCTCATTCGTGACTGGCAAAACTTCGACACGGAGGATGAAACTGACATTGCTTCTATGGAGGCAGAAATGTCAGCCTACCTTGAGCATGTGCTTGCTGAACGTGCTGCGACGGATTTGAAAGAAACACGGGAGCAAATTAACTCATGCTTTGAAGAGGTTAGCTGCTTTATGATGACCCATCCGGGATTTGCAGTGATCAAGAACAAATATGAAGGGGATGTAAGCAAAATTGATGGTTTGTTCCTCCGGTTGTTGGATCGTTATTGTACAAGGGTATTTGACACTTCTGGGTGTCTTCAGCCCAAGACTGTTCGTGGAAGAGAACTCAGTGCAGTCGAACTTGGAACGTACATCAAATCCTATGCACAGATGTTTGAAGAGATTGGTGCTCACTTCCCAAAAGCCGAAACCATGCTAGAGGCTACTTCCAAAGCAAACAATGCTAATGCCGTCCAACTAAGTGTTGACACTTATTCAGAGGTCATGAACTCAGTGGCCGGCCCACAGGCGAGTGATTATCATCGTCCAGAGGAATTGATTTTAATGCATAAGCAAGCAAGCGAAAAGGCTTTGGAAGCATTTGACGATATGGCCAATTTTGGTAGTCGGAGATCAATTCAAGATGCAAAGGAAAAACTGTTGGCAAAAATCGAGAAAGATTATGATGTGTTCATTTCACTGAATGCAGGAAGGAACCCTCTTTTGGGGTTCGAGACGTACGTATTGTGTATTGACTCTTGCACAGTCCTCCCTAACACGTTGTATACTAACCACTGACATGCTAAAAATCCTTCTGTGACTTCATCAATTTTCACCACAACACAGGTATATTCTCCCCATGGTTGTGGCCGTCATATCTTACGTTCTTCGTTGGTTTGCGGATTTCTCCTGTTCCGAGTGGTCCCAAACTTGTCGCGCTACATCTGACGTTTTGTCTCATATTTATTTGGTGGTCTTCTTTTTCTTCATGATTGTGGCGTCTACGAAAGCCAAACAAATTTCAGACTTGCTTGATCGTGTCAAAGCAGCAATCCAACTTTTGAGCAACAACGGGAATAGTCAAAAGAAGAAAGGTGATTAATTAGGATCTCAAAGATAATGATGTGGCCAATCCATCCGGTATGCGTGACCAACGTAGGAGGATAATTGAAGAAATTCACCACGATAACACAAGAAGAGTGGAGCAGTTTCCTTTCGAGTTAGTAAGCATTCCCAAGAGTTATTTTACTTACTGAAATACGTAGAAAAGGTTAATAATATCAATAGAACTGAAATTAATTTCACATGACTTGAACACATCAATATCATTAACTGAGAGCATATTAGGATTGAAATCATTATACTCAGCCAGAGGAAATGTTCATAATTTTTCTGTTAAAGTAGATTTTTTTGTCTTTGAATTTTGAATAATGTAAAATGAAAAGGAAGTTTATTATTTCAATAAAAGTACTACTTACTTTGTCAATCTGGACAAAAGAAGAAAAAGACACCGACATTGTGTCGGTCCGCTCCGGGATTTGAACCCGGGACAATCATACCCCTAGACCAAGCGGACACAACTCTTGTTGCTGCGCTGGAACAACAGAGACAATATTAACAAATTACCCTACGATACTGCATCAAAGGTACATCACACCAAACAACATCGCATTACAGTGCGTGCTATTGAAATCTTTGAGTTCTGACGACTTGAATGCATGCAGAAATGCACAACGCCCAACATACACCTCAAATATTATTTTCTTTCGTAAAGATTTGGGTCAAGAAATTGTGCATCTTGCAGTGCTTTATTTTAATCACTTGATTCTACATAAAATGATCAAAATTGGACAGTACAGCATCTCCCAAAAAAATCAAAATTGACTCCCTTACTCTCCCACACGAAGAGACTCATGCCACAAATCAAATGACCAGAGGCAATTCAAATCCTCCAATTTCAACGGGCAATTCGTTTGATTGCCATTCTTTTTAAAATTGTTTTCTGAGCGTAATCCTGCTAATAACCTAATGGGCTGACCACGCATAGCCCCTCCTATCCGCATTTTACCCAAAGCCATGCCCAAATCCAAAGAGAGCTCATTGTAATCTACCAGGTGTTGAAGGAATTCGAATGTGTACTCTGCACTTGGATCAAAGCATGGAGAGTCATTTGAGTTGGCGCGTGATGATTCCATTTGATTGGCTTTGCTTTGCAAGGATTCTACTCGTTCATCATAAACAGCATCAAAAGCACGTTTTCTATATTGGACAGAGGTGCCAGACTTCTTGACAGATGTCTTCTTCAAATTATATGCAAGTGACTCCCTGGAATGTGGGTGCGGTTCAGAATGTATGCCATCTAGAGAAGTACCAGACCTTCCTCCTTCCAAGCTGTTTTCATTCCCTCTTGTCATGTAAACAGTCTGAGCTGTCGAGCAAAGAGGACTCAAAATCCTTGGATTGGCGCATTCCAAGTCTCCATCCATTCGAGGGCTAAAGAAGCCAGCAACTCTCACAGCTGCACGGAGTGCCCATTTGGGAGGGAGATTATCACTCTTATCACTTTTGGATTTGCCTTTCAGTCGGCTCATTTTAGTTTTTTGAGATAAACTATTTGAGTTTTCCCTTAATTCAAGTCCACCTGAACAATTTAATTCTTCGGCGCATGCAATTGTGGGAGATCCAGCAGTGGCCAAGCGACGTTCTAGCAACATTCCAGACACACAGTCTGCCATGATTACTTTGGGTTGCAGAAACTTTCCTCTTATGACCATTTGGAATTTGCGGTTGTATTTCGCAAAGTAATCATGGCCAGTGTTGTTATTCTTGGCGTTACTAGTTGCCGAATGAGATTTTGAAGTATTACAATCACGAATGCGAAACAAAGCCGAACCAGCAAACGTGGGAGTCTCGAAGTCAATAACTAAACTGTGCTGCAGATCTTCTTTACCATTGTTGATTGGGAGTTGAATTTTATCACCAGCTAAACCATTGTCAGTGGAATTTTCTATTGATTCAGATGAATCAAAGAAAGATGGATCCATGACACGACGTATCCGACGGACAACCATTCCAGAATTGGGTGTTGCAACGAGAAGGAGTGGGCGCTGCATCCATTCTGACGGACGGACCATAGTCTTATTTATGTACGATGGTAAGTGGTGCTGAGGCTGCAACTGAGGTGTGACACATGTTCCACTCTTCTTGCTGTCTTCTTCTATTAAAAGCTCTTGTTTGTTTTCATCCACTGTGGAGGATGTTTCCATTGTGCATTCAATTTCAGTCACATCTTCACCATTTTGACAATAGGAAAAAGGATCCCTTTTTGCTTCTGGATGTTCCTCGGTATAATCATTTTCGTTGTCGTATAATTCATGATTCTGAGGAAAACAAGGCATTAACATTGGAGCCAGCGATGAACAGACGGATGATGGGTACCAGCAGCTGTAGTAACTATTCTCTGCATCGGCACCATCCAAATGGTCTGGATAATCACACGGCGAATGATCATTTCCCTTCTTCTCAATAGAGGATATTAACGGATCATTCCCACTACATGTTTGGTTCACATTTATTGTAGTTGACGACATTAACACATCACTGCCATGAACAGTAGAGACCGTGGAATCTTCGGAAGAATTTACAGTTGACGAAACAGACGGCGCTCCTGCCTCCTCTGTGACAGATAAGACAGACTGATGATAAATTTTTCGAGCTGCATTAGGGTCTTCCAATGATTTAGAATTCGTACCAGAGGACAAGAAAGACTTGATAGACAATGACGTATTGATTTCACTACCTTCACTGCCATTACTAATACTTCGAGTGTCGGGGCAATTCTTGTCTGTTTTTGATGATCGGATACGAAGGCTTTTAGACAAGGAACGCGACAGGGAGAGGCTACGGCTGCGATTTCTTGGACTGCTTCCGTCTCGAATGCGTGTATCATGAATATTGGGGCCGTCATTTTGACTTTGGCTTTTCCGAAGAAGGCGCACGGAGGGTTTCATGTTGGGCATGGTGAAACTATGTGGTGAGCAATCTTTCATACAACAACTGCGTAGTAATTCAACCTCTTCGGATCAACAGTGCCAGAAATTAGTGTCCCGCTTTTAATTCCCAGACATGGTCGCCAATTATTATTTTTGTGGAGTGCAATTGTATCCCACTGGGTGAATCTCTCAATTCGCTTCATTCTGCGAGCGGACTCGACCCGTCACAATTCATCATGCAATTTCATGTGATCAGATTTTGGATGAATTTTTTATCTGGCGTTGTGGTGTCCGTGGTCCGCGGTCCGTGGCTCTCTCTAGAGAGAGAGTACTAGAGAGCGAGGTAGTAGGTGGGAGTATCTTACCCAACGCATACTCTCAAGCACATAGGTGCAACATCAAGAAGTAGGAACCAAGTACATACAATATTCGTACTAGATCTATTTCGAACCCTACATACGTAATAATAGTAACGATTATACATACTTAAAAATTAGTATTGCATGAAAAAGTTGATTGAAAACCTACATATTGTATACTATTTTTTTTTAATGTACAAGGATTACGGTAATTATTATTTACACGATTGGTTGTACCCAATATTACATATTTCAAATTTGTTGACACCTTGACTCAACCGACTAAACAACTGACGGGGAATCTGTAGTACTGCCTAACCACATCAAATTTGGACATGTGACATGTGACATGTGACATATTGTTGTGAAGAAAAATGACACAAGGCAGGGTTGATCCCAGAAGCACATAGTGCCGGAGGTACCCTACGTACATGCGATTGTACCATATTTTTTTCAAAAGGACTCTCCCTGATTGTAGTGACAGGAAGTTTCATATCGCGGATTTTTATCCGTTGTAACTTACGGGAAGTTCTGCCCATAAGTTCTAAGACAAATATTAATTTCCACGGAAGTTCCGGATATTAAGAAAAAAGCCTCTAGTTTTGTTCTTTTTGATGGTGAGAATGGGCGTTTGGCGGTGAGCCTGTGGGCAGTGGGAGTGGGCTCATCTCAACGGGTATTACTCCTAGTGCTACGAAGTTTCATATCGCGGATTTTTATCCGTCGTAACTTACTGGAAGTTCCACCCATAAGTTCTAAGACAAATATTAATTTCCATGGAAGTTCTGGATATTAAGAAAAAAGCCTCTAGTTTTGTTCTTTTTGATGGTGAGAATGGGCGTTTGGCGGTGAGCCTGTGCGATGATAGATGGTTTCACAATGAATAATATGGCTGAGTACTACTCTGAGTACGCCTGTGCGCTGGAGTTTATTAACGGAAGTTCCGTTTGGAACTTTCGGAACTTCCACTCGGAATTTCCTCCCAGGTTTGAAAATGAAGAAAGTTCCTAGCACTACCTGCGTGTCGAACACAGCTTCTCATCTGTCCTGCATTTTCCTGACGTAAAGCTGTCAGAATTTTGTTTGATAACACAATATTTATCACGACAGCACCGAGCCATTTTGACCATGGCGTCTGGTGACGATTTCCCGACAAACACTCATCCAAAAACTGCGCCAAACAGCACCCAAGCATCCTTTTGATACCATTCTGAATGATGGTACGAAAAGGCGCAATTTTTGAGCGGCCATCTTCGCATTACTACCTTCCCCGTGACCCGTGTCATCTTCAAAAATGCACAATAATTTTCGAGCGGGCCATCTTTGCAGTAGTACTACCTCTCGTGCGCCCCATAGTTCTCATCAAGTCCTCATTGAAAATGCACAATGATTTTTGAGCGGGCCATCTTTGCGGTAGTACTACCTCCTCTTGTGCGCCCGGTAGTCCTCCCAGGTGATTATTCTGACTCCGGACGCTCAGCATGCTTGAGATGATTGAGACATTGGCCGCAGCCACATCATTGACCGTAATCCAATTATGGCGGTCTCAGGAACACTTCTGCAAGGGAATTAGTTGTTGATATCAAGTACCCAGACTTGCCTCCTATGCTCAATAAGTTGTGGTCTGGGTAATTAGTATCAACAACAAATTGCTTGGCATGATCATACTGTTCTCAACTCAAGAAACACCATTCCGATCATCTTGTCAACACAAGAAGCACCATTCTGATCATCGTTTTTATGACACGATCCACGTCCATGCACAATGTTCACTCCATCACACAAACAACAACAGAACAGGTCCTTTGGTGCACACATCGGGCATACAGATTTAATTTTGTAGAGGCATCCCATCAATTGATTTGCGGCTTTCACTTCATTCATCAGTTCATCAGGATGACAATTCCTACAAAATGGGGCACTAAAGAACGGGGTGCACGAATTAAAACCAAAATCACCACTTCTTCTGTGAATATGACCTCTCGCTTGGTAGACGGATTGTCATTTCTGCATTTGCATCAGTGCCTGGTTGGGAAATGAATACAAATCTGAATTTATTGAATGGATATGATGCATGAACGGCAGCCCCGCGTTCAAAAACCATATCAGTCCTGGTGTTGAGAGATCGGATGGTATAGATTTCACGCCTGCTCAAATTGAGATAATCAATCGCATCTTCCTCCACCATCCATCTTCCTCCTCTGCATAATGATGACAGATTACTACTCTCTTCAGACAAGTAGATTCATCTCTTAGATGATAACCCCTGGAGTCAATAGAGTTCATGGCTCATTAAGTGTTATTTGAATTGCAACTACCCTAGAGTATGCTACAAGGCATCATGAATAAAATAATGATTTTATTGTATTTACTCCATACAATATTATCTTACTTCTACCATGTTTTGTTACTAGTTACTAGAGGAGGATGGTGAAATAGTACCTACATACTACTACCATGTAGTTAATGCAATAACCTGCGTATCAATGTTCTCGCCAAATATGCAATGAAACATTCGTGTCGCGAGACTTGAATAACATTATGTAGGCGATTCTGTCACATGTCGTATGTCGTGTAATATGCAAATTGTAAATTGCGTGGATAATTCTGCGAATAATTAGTTTTTATAGAGTATTGAAATATGTAGTACAAATGATGCGCAAAGATAGATCGTCACGATCGTCAAGAAGCTGTGTTCGACACACTAGAAGCGCTAGAGATGACCCACACAGCGCGTAGGGCACCTCCCGTACATTGTGCTTCTAGTTGATCCTTGCCTTGGACATCATGGCATATTTTACATTCACCGTGCAACCAGTCCACATTCCACACCAGCAGCCATCAACTCCCATGGGAAGAACCATTGTTGCATCAATCTACATTAGACATTAGATTAAAGTGGTCTTAACACTTTTTTTTTGCATATCTCCCGGATTAGCTCCCAGAATAGCTCCCGCTGCGACAGACGTCTTTTCTCCAAAAAATGACATGATGCCAGAGCAGTATGGGAGCTAATGTGGGAACTAAAAAAATGGTCCGTTTTTGTTGGATTTTGCTACGTACCCCTCGCGAATTCTGATTTTTCCGGGAACTAATTTGCAAATAAAATAATGTAGGAACTATTATTAACTTTATTGCTCTCTTTTTTTTCGATCCAATTTTCTCACAAATAATAAAATGTAAGAAAATGCTTTGACAATAGCACATCTCAGACCAACAAATTTCCTTTTCATTGGTACTCACCTTATCGTGTATCCCTTCTATTTCTTAGTTTCTTTTCAATCATGTCCACAGCTATAACCGATTGTGTGCCTCCCCAAGATCAAGAATCAAGACACGATTGACAAAGCTCTGCACAGCAATGCCAGTCTTTAGGGTCGATTGCAATCATATTTCTGCATAGACAAATGCACCCAGCGTGCATTGCTGGTTACGTTTCTCTTGGGCTGATGGCGTCTTGCACAATTGAGACGTCGACATTTTGGTGCAGGCGGCATTGTTGAGTGGATTTTGAGCAGATATTGACATCGGGAAAGAAGATTTCAATGTTAATGCCACAATTCTTGCGACAGCGAGAACTAATCTATCAGGAACTAATAAAATTTGAAATTTATAATGTGTTACTAAGACCACTCTATTCAATCCATTCAATTTGAATTTCTCCCAGAACTATAGATTCATCGCAATTTCATCTGATTTCGTAATATGCATAGTCTCATTCGTGATGATAAATCCCTCAAAGAACCAACACCCCCAATCTGGCGTAGGATCAAAGTTGAGCTCTTGAAATTCTACACGCAATGGTGTCAAAACCTTTTCTATGGATAACGGACAAGGACTTTATGACGTAGAGATTGGTCAGCAACATGTGGTGATTCAAAAGGAGGATGATTTGTTTGATCACATGGGAGGATATGTTGCATTGAACAAGACAATGAATATAAAGCCCGACCCCAAGGATGAGACACTCCTCTGCTATCAATGCTGATTGCCTCATAGTTCCAAGGTTTTTATGGGGTGTCACATATTTTTCTACTGTTCTAGAGATTGCCAGAAGAACCATTGGAATGAGGGGCACAAGAAACAGTGCAAACTGGAAAAGAAATCCTTTCAAAAGCAAAAGTACACTAAAGAATTAGAGGCAGGAATACCTGATCCAAATCAATTCAACCACAATGGTGGAATAAGACTGTTGAAGAAATATAATCCAGAAAAGATTCGATTTGATGTTGGCGACAAAGTGGAATGTATCATTGGCAAAAGAAAGTATGGAACTGGAAAAATTGTGAAACTCATGTACCGCCAATCCAACTTTTCACCAACACAACCATCAGCACTGTATCAGATCCATCTTGATCAAGAGACGGGACGCCAAGAGAGTATGCCTCCTCAGTATGTGCTGATTTACTTGGACTAGGATGACAACTATAAGGTTTGGTGTTTGCCGAAAAGAAAAGTCATGCAGAAAAAGAAATGAAGATAATAAACTGCGTAATGAAGAAGATTCATATTTACATTTGTCCCCACCGTACACAACATCACAAACCTAACATTAAACTAAGTTAACTTAAGAATTTCTTGCTTAAATATGTTGAAATAAAACATTGAATTGAATTGTCATTATATGTGATAACATGCAAGTATGATGCCCCACACTCCGGCATTTTGTTGATCGTGTCTACTACTCTGTCGACTAAAACACTGCCTACCGTCCTGTTATTCAAAATTCACTTGCTGTGCCGAATGTCAAAATTCGGGTTGATTTGTTGGTGGTAAGTTTTTCATTAGTCAGTTGTTGGAATAGGATGGAATTCCAGTTTCAGATTCGTTAAGTATGCCAAATGGCTGTCATGATATTCTAGGTTGGTTTTTATTTTTGAATTTGTCTCAAAACTCTAGTAATACTGAAGCTCTTGATTTCTTGCAGGATCTAGCTGCAGACCAAAGGAAAATAACAATAAAAACAACACGCAACACCAAGACCCAAAATGATGACAATCAACCAAAATCTACCATGGCACCGATCAGACAAAATTTAAAATCATGCCAATGACAAATTCCATGCTGTCATAATTTTCACACGATTCGAAAACAATATCAATGACATCAACACCACATCATGGAGCAGAAAAATGTCGCGTGCAATTGCAAATGCGTCCCTCCAGGTCATTATAGAAAATACAATTCATCTGACAAAGAAGGGTCTGATAAAGAAGGCAAGAAACGTCAAAAATCTGTGCTCATCACTGCCGAATCGGCTGAGGAAAAGGACAATCGCAAACCACCTGCCGCCAAGAAGAAATATCATCATGCCATGCCAGCCGCTATCGAATTGGCCGATCGCAAACTGCCTGCCACCAAGAAGAAATATCATCACGCCGTGCCAGCAGCTATCAAATCGGCTGCCAAACCAACCGCTATCAAATTCAGAACATGGACCAAGGAAGAACACCATCTCTTCCTTGAAGGCCTCAAACAATACGGCAAGGCATGGAAACAAGTTGCCTGTCTTGTCAAATCCAGAAGCGCCAAAGAAACCAAAAGTCATTTTAGTAACTCTGCAATGGATTTGACATCATTTTGCAGAGATTCTACAGAATCATCCAAACTGGCATCTTCTGTTGTCCTAATTGACAACAATTTTGATTTCTCGTCAGAGTTCACATTCGAGCTTCAGTTGGCACAAAAACACTGCCACTGTAAATGTCCATTTCGCTGTCTGAATACTTTTGATGTGTAAATCCTCAAAATTCAAAATAGCGCAGTGTAGTTTTAATAAGTATTAATCTACTGTTTCGGTCTGTAATGAAATACATTTAATTGGTTAGTTATTTAAAAGATCTGTCACTATAATGGGAAGGGACAGAAGAAAAGGATGCATTATTTGTATTAACAACACAGTAACTCTGATAATTTCCAAAACAAGTAAAACATAACACTGCACCAATTAATAGTTTATCACATTCTTTTTCTTTACATTTAATAACATAATTTCTCACAATATTGCAGAATATTGATCATTATTGTTTTTACTACAATCCTGCCAGCCTCCATTCCCAACAAGAACGGTTGCGTGATGGATCTCGGTCTCAGGTCTACTACATAGTTTGAAAGGATACTCAAGAGATCAGGTCTCACATTGGGGATACGCATGATCCCACAAGAGCTGAATAACAAAATTAAAAGAATACGCCAAGTATCATTTAATCAATTTTTTACTAAAATATTATTATTTATGACTGCAGCTACTAAACTTGCTGCATTGGAGTACAACTAAAGGAAGAATATAATACACAAGAATTATGATAGTTCTGACATCAGCTCACATAGTTCGCTGTCCTTATCCTCACTCAACTCTTCATATGTGCCTTTCTCCACTACTCGCCCTTCTTTCAATACCACTATCATATCTGCATTTTGTAATGTGGATGCACGGTGTGTAATCAACAGCAATCCTCTAGAGCTACCATTCTCCCCAGCGCGACAAGAATGGACTGCAGCAGTGACAGCTCCCTCCCCCTCTGCATCCATTGCGCTCGTTGGCTCATCCAAAATTAGAAGGCATGGGTCTGACAACAATGCACGCGCCAGGGCGAGCCGTTGGCGTTGGCCACCTGACAATCGCATTCCATTTCTACCTACACGGAAGTTCAGACCCCCATCCAACTTGGATATGAATTCGTTGCAGTTAGCTAATGTGAGAGCTTTTTTGACACCATCCTCAGACGCATTTGGGTTAGTGTATTTGACATTGTCTTGAATTGATGTGTCAAATAAGGCAGGATGTTGAGGAACTACTTGGACTAAAGCTGTTTGAGATTGCCTATTTAAGTCATTGAACTTTGTTCCATTTGGTTGCAATGTTATGTTTCCTTGTTGAGGAATATACAGCCCAGCGATGACTGAAGCCATGGTAGTTTTTCCTGACCCATTCTTCATTTCAATATAAATGGTATGATGTTAGTGCCACAATAGAGACCTGGTTGTAGCAGATTCAAATCATAGATTTCAACTCTAATCCATAAATTCTTACCTTTCCAACTACAGCAACTACTTTGCCTCGTTCGAGTGTCAGAGAAACATCCCTCAGAACCACTTTATCGCGTTGGCTTTTGTAAGAAAAGGAAATGTTTTCAAGAGAGATAGATTCCACTGACTTTGCTTCAGTGGCCAATGATTGAGGAGATGAACATTCTCTACCACTATTTTTATCGGATGATCCATCCATAAGGTTGTAAATCCTATCAGCGCTGACGAGACCCTGAGTTGATTCACCAAGCGCTTTGAAAATTCCACTAGTTCCGAGGCCAAGCAAAAATGAGTAGGTTGCAAAACTAGTCAACTCTCCACTAGTCATTCGTCCATTTGCAATTGATTTTCCTCCCGCACTGAACACCATGTATAAAGCACCCCCAGATGCTGCGAACATGAATCCCATGAAAGTTCCCTTTGCTGCACTAACTTTCCTACCCAACTGAACACACTCCTCCTGCAATTGAATGTATTTTTCCACCTCATCGTTTTCTCTGTTGGCAAGTTTAACAGTTTCTATGTGAGCAATCCTCTCTTCCGCAAAGGATGCCGCCTGCTCTGCGCATTCTCGCTGTTTTGCAGTTGCCTTTTTCACAAACTTATTCAAAACGACTGCTGCGGCTCCCACAACTGGCACGATACTAACAGAAATTCCAAAAAGGGTAGGGTTTAGAGTAAGCATGTGATAGGTGGCAAATGCACATGAGCTACAACTGCGAAGAACATTGGCAAAGGTGACTGTGACGGATTCGGAAGCCTTGGTGATGTCTTCAGTGAGTACAGTTCCAATCGCCCCAGGCGAACACGACTTCAACACAGATGCGACCTCTTCAGCTTTGCCGCCCTCAAATTTTTTTGTGTTGTCATCTTCAGATTTTGATGTACTCGCTTCACCATCACCTGATACAAACCACTCCATATCACGATCAGTCAAAACGCTACGGAAAAGCTTAGCACGCAGCCGCTTTGCAATATTATCTTGCGCCCTGTTCAACATAGTTGTTCGTAAAAATGACGCCAAACCCCCACCAATGACGACAAATGCAAGCGCTTTGGAGGCGCTTCCTGCATTTGCTGATGAGGAGGAGCAGACTTGATCAAGTCCACAAGTCATGTTGTTTGGTGACGCCTTTTCATCAAGAAGCTTTCCAAGAAGTTTAGGCAATGCTGTTGATGTAAATGTCAGAGAGGAAATGCACAAATATTTGATGGCTCATTTGTTAGAACTTCGAGCGAGAAAGACAGTCATGCAGAAAAAACAATAACGAAAAATAGCGACCCATGCAATCAAAGGTGAAACTCATTTTATAACGTTTACATGTAAACATTCAAAAGGTAACAGATATCGCCATTGGTCCATGAATTGATTTTTATATCCATCATACAAATGTCTCGTACAAAGTCAACAGTGGGCGGGAACAAAAATGGAAAGTATGCTTCATTTAGAAGACTAGTCATCTAATGTACGATAAAATAATGTGGCCATTGGTTACCACAGTTTCGATGCTACCGTGTCATTGTTGCGCAGCAGCAATTAGCATCAGTTTTTCTTCCTTTTGCACACTCAAATGACAACACACTAACAATACAGTGTTTGATAAAATAATCCTTTCCACCATTTGCGACAGCTTGATTTTTTAACTTTCAAATAATATTCCACATAACTTACCCTGGTTTGAAAGTGCCGACCCCATCATAGCAAGCGTCCCGATTGCCAGCGGGCGAATATCTTTACTCGCCTCGGCATTCAACCGAGACTTCACTTCCTTCCGACGGGACTTGTCCAACGATGGCTTTTGCGCGTCTTTCTTCGCATTTTTACAATCCTTTGCTTTGGACGAGGCGCCAGCGGCTGTTTTGCTATCTGCCATTTTATTTCCGTTGCTTCCTTCGCGCTCGGCAGTGGTTCGGGCGCGTTTGAGCTTCGGACCAAAGAGTCTACCAAAGAAACTTTGCCCGAATTCTGTGCTTTTGCGTTTGTGATGGAGATTGTTGGAGCAATTACTGTTTAATCCGCCTGCGCGTTGAGACGCATTGATATTGCTGCTGTCGTCGGGTGACAACATGATCTGATCCTCGCTTACAACATTCGCGATGTGCGATGTCAGCGGGTGTCCATTGCGTGGTCAGCGTTCATTCTTCACTGTTTGTTGATTATTTTTTCTTGACAGTTGACGCGACTTCGGACGATAGTACTACCTTATGATGTATCGTACAAAAGCATTTGTAGTACATGATTGATACATGTATGTATGTACGTACCAACGAGTACGACTTTATGATGCATGTCATGTCAGTTTACATGGCACATCACATTTTCGCCTTTTTCTGCAATTCAACCGAATGAAATCCCACGGCTTGATTCGACAGATGGATTAATTTGATTCGTCATCCCTATTTTCATAAATAATAAATAGTACAATTGAGCAAATGCCACCTAAAGCATCATGGCGAAGAGGAATCCAGCAAAGAGCTCGGGGGAACGACCACACTCAACCAGATTGGATCTGGCAGAGCAAATACTTCGAAAGCGTTTAGAAAAAGAACGCATTCAAGTTGACCCAAAACAACGGCAACGATACCAGCGACCTTTGAATAAAAAATGCCATGGAATCAAAAAAAGGACAGTTAATGACGAAACGTGCAAATTGAACCGAGAAGTAGAACGATTTAGAGAATGGGAACTGGGCAAAAATTGCCCCAACAAGAAGCGCGAAATGACAAGCGGAGACAAAAAGACAGAGAGAAGCCCTGGCAAAAGAACCACAAAAAAAAAGAAATCCCTTGAATCATCATCTTCGTTGCAAACTGATGACAAACAATCAAACAAACGAAATAGAGCAACAGCGAAAGCGGCGCTTGCCAGGAATGATGCGCTCTTTCGACGGAGATACACCCGGGGAGAATTGCCTGTTACAATTCAACATACTGCTGGAGGTTTGGCGCTTTCATGGACGCGTCCTATGAAGTCAATGACGCAAAAGGATTATGAGACATTAATTCCAATTTTTCTTGATGGGTTACGGTATGTTTCAGTTGTGCGTACTCGAGATGTTACCAATGTCAATCAATCTAACTGTCAAATGTGCAAACTGTCACAAATTGTGCGAAGATGTTCTGAACATCCATACAAATTCATTGCCCGACAAGGCGCATATGAACTAATTGATAGTGCCAAGAGGATGCCTAATGACTTTATCTTGAATAATTTGAATAAATTTGTACTGCCGCTTAGAAGAGCGTTGCTTACAAAAGATCAGGGTGAGTAACATTACCATTGCGAAACCTACTCGAATCACAAAAGCATCGTCATTTCTTTGGAATCTCAGCATACTTATTTTCCAATGAAATTCATTTGAAATTTGATGCCAGATATCGTGCTCGCGACCATTACTATAATCAAACATTTTATCAAAACACACTCTTGGGTTGGAATACATCTGGTGCCTTATCACAGGCAGCTGATACCCCCAATACTTAATGGTGAGATTTTCTGTGCAAACTTGAACCGTTGTGACATTAATATCTATTCAATAATTAGGGCTAGAGAGTGTGTGTGTTAATATGCATCTAAAAGCTTGCCTACTATTTCACACTATCATTAAAGAATTTTTGACAAAGAATGTCCACGGCACACATAATGATGGCGTGGGCTATTCCGAACAAAAAAATGACATTCACCAGTCAATACTTGAGTTCTTGTACTTGATGGAGCTTCATGGCGGGAAAAATTCATACCAGAGCATCAAATCTATCATACCCACATACGAGAATTTGAAGTATCACCAGCACCACACTTTTCATTTATTTAGAGTTTGAAATGCAACAAATTGCATTGCATGCAACCCATCATGCTTGGTCATGTTTGCGCAATGTGTTGCCTAGAGAAAACTGGCTGAGATCATAACATCGAAACATTGATAAACCTAATCTTTAATATCGAAAGAAGACACAATAGAGAGTTAGAGTCAATGGTCCGTTCCTAGTACATTACATACTTGATTTTACTTTTTAGTTACTTTCTTTTTCTTGCTGCTCTTCTTCGGAGTTTTCTCCACCTTCATGGCTGGGGTAGCTTCTTCCATCAGCTTCGTCATTTCTGAAATTGTTTCAGACATTTGCGAACATAACTGCTTAACGCCTTTACTTTCACTTTTAATAGACGACAAGGTTTCTTTCAATGAATTGAGCTCTGACAAAGACATGATGCCTGTGTCTTGAGATTTGGCATAATGAATGAGATGCTTCGTAGAATTCAAAACCTCATCCCTATGCTTGGCCTTCATGCCTTGGTCGCACAATGCTTCATTAAGCAAAACAGCAATCTTGCTGGAATTGTTCTTCATCACACCCAAAGCTTTCTTCGACAGCAGATTTTCGGCATTTTCGTTGTCATTATGAGATTTGGCAGTTCCATGCCGGTAAATAAGAGACAGCAGGCGCATTGATTCACATTTCAGGAAGGCAGAATGAGCATCCTTAGCTGATTTTAAGAGAGGTTCAACTAGAATCACTGCTGATAGGCTATAACAGAAAAAAATACATGGTATTATTGAGATACAATTGCGAAATGAATTACAATGGTAATCGAATATCAGAACAAATTTTCATACCTTGGCATCCTTTGAATCAAGTCATCAAATGCACATGCATGAATCTTCGTCGCTTTTCGTGAACTCCAATCTTGAACAGCATCGGTATAAATGGTTTTTATTTCATCGCAATCTTCAACATTGGGGATACTCCTAACAGCAGTTATCAACGCAATACTGCAGCAAGAGCAGTCTGCAGCATTCAAACTGTGTTTCATTTCCTCAAAGATGTCAGCTGATGCTTTCAGTGATACTTCATGCGAACTCGATTCATCACTGCAGCGGTACTTTGAAATCCTATCTTTTACCAAAGCCGTTAAACGATCAAGAAGGGCAGTTTTCTCACTTAGTGATTTCTTTGCATGCGATGCTGACGAAGAAGACTGAATATTCTTTCCAATAAGCTTGCGAGAACTCAATATTGGAACTAACGACCCAAGAACTGCTTCAATAGGCAGCCAACCGCTCTTAAAAACTCCGGCAGAAAAGAGGGAATCAAGCAAAACAGCGCATCGCAATCTATTGCAGAACTCAATTCGTTCACGATCAGATTGGGAGGCTTTGCGGGCTTCTTGTTTCATTTTGATAAGTTGCGCTAGAGCGGCATCGGCTCCAGCGTGATGCTCTAATTGAAAACCACTTTCACTCATTTCGGCATCGCTATCCTCAAGCAACATATTTTCCAACTGAGACGAGTCTAGCTCAACGTCTTCATCAACTGGATCTTCTTCCTCACTCTCATCAGATTGTTCAGAATCGCTTTTCTCAACTTGATCTAAATCCATGTCAATCTTTGATGCTTCAACAAAAACTCCACTCCCATCTGAATCATCCTCACTAGCATCACTTCCTTCAACGGATTCGCCATCTTCATTGTCCCCATCAGTGTTCATTGCATTGGGCCCGCATACTGACTCAATCAAAATATTCATAACATCTTCATCAGTGAAATTCTTGACAGCGCTGTTTTTGACACTTAGGCCACTAATAATTGAAATGATGCCAGACCATGCCATCTTCACAGTTTCTCTTGTGAGTTTTGATGCAGAGGCTTGGATTGGACTCTTACTTCCAGCATCTTCTCCACCGATTGGCGAAGATAGAATGTTAACAAGCAGCCCAGCCATTGCTGCCATTGGATTTTCTTGATCATCACCCACCTTGATCTTAGAAAGGTCCTTGATGGCTTCACGAAAGTCCGTGACTGACTCAGCTAAATCCGAAATATATTCATGCACTGCTTCGGCATCATCCTCCGAGTTATCTTCATCATTGTCGTCTGTTTCCTCAGATGTACCACAGCTATTCAATTGTAGGTACAGGGACATCATCAAGGAAGCACAGCCAGTGGCAAAGCTTGCTTCTGCGCGCAACATGTCTGAATCGCCAGATTCATCACACTCCCTGACTAAAGCTTCATCTGCAATGCTCTGAACTTGAAGCATAAAGTTTCTTGATGATACCATGGGATCTTCGCTATCATTTTCAACGCTACTTTCAGATTTAGGGAGAAACTTCCTTGCACCACTGGTTTCCAGGAGAGATGCTATTCCACAGATTTCAGAAAGTGCACGATAGACAGCTTCAGGTCTACCTCCGTTCCCATAAAACTGGTTCTTATTTCCTCCACGGTGTTGTGCATTGATCACAGAAATAAAATCAGACAGCAATGAGAAATATCTAGCTGACACGATGGCCCGAACGGGTTGAGGGATTGACTCTTGCCCACTAGCATTCAAGAGTTCCTTGATTCGAAGGCCCGATGATAATTCCTGGGGTGCGCTAATTTGGTCCTGCTTGTCAGTGCTAATACTCTTTTTGCCTTTCTTCTTTTTTGATGAAGTACTTTTCTTTTCACTGGTAGGATCTACTAATGTTGAACAATCGAAAAAGGCTCCAGACATGAAGAACCTGACAACCCTACGCGCTTGATCAGCAGGAGCTACATTAAGGTCCCGCTTGGCAAGCTTATACATGAGCTCAATGTAGACTGTTGCGGCATGCAAACTCTTAGCTGAAACAATCTGTTCTTCTAAGAAAGAATGATAGCTCTCCCACAACGCATTCTTACGACTTTCAGATTCCTCACTTGATGATTTTCCATTATTATCAAGCATCAAAATCGAGCTCACAGTCTGAGTCTTCGTGCGCACGTCAAAACGAGGCTCCGCTGAAAGAAATGATTTTGCGAATGCCATGCGTCGCTCAACAAAATCATACTCACTGCAGAAGTCAACTAAGTCAATAAGTGCAGCAGAGGTCAAGGGTTTCAAATAATGCTCCACGCTGGTTCCTTCATTATTTGAACCAGCAGCCTTTGCCTTTTTCTTCCCCAGACCCCCACTGGCACACAACACATTCAGGAATATCCCTTCTACTACCTCCGGGCATAGGACACTGCCAATAAGATTCGATGGAATGACGACTTTCATTTCATTTGACCCAGTCAGTGTGCAAATAATTTGGAGTGTTAGCGCTCGGCGCTCGTGGGTTGGTGAAGAAGATTCCTCTCCCTTCCCTAGAAGTAAATCAACAACTACGTGTTGAATGATCTTTTCGACAATTGAAGTAAACTCATTGGAGTCATCAGTCGCCCTTAGTTGACGATGGACTTCACCTGACGCGGTAGGGGGGCTTTTGCCTTTTTTCTTCTTCGGTGTTGCATTTTCGGCAATAGTCTTCGGAACTTCCTCTGTCAAATACATCCACACTGCGTTCCACACCACATGGCATCGTGGGTGAACAATGCTGGAGGTTGAGGCAAGTGCTGTTGCAAGGACCGGCACTGACTCTGCCGTCAAAAGAGGTTGGTCAAGGGGAGAGCTGTACTTGATGCTGCAATGTTGAGGCATTTGTAAATGCAATGCAACAGCAATTTGTTCTGGGGTCAACTCCTGAATCCACTTAGGTCTGTTGGTGGTGTCTACTTTGATGGGAGCTTCACCGTCGGTAGCTCTTGAAAGGAATAGGTTGGGTATTATGATACCATTTGCTACTTTTGTAATTAGAGCAAGATTGGACTCTGCCCCGAGAGAAGACAAGAGCTCAATGATAGCATGTGCAGCAGGTTCTCTCATCCAATTTTTATAATGGTGCAAGTCAATTAAGTCTTGAACATAACCTTCCACAACCTGAAACAGACAAGTCAGCAATATGAAATGATTGTTAGATAAGCCACACCCAAAAAGCCACAAAACACGCAACACATTTTTTTATGACATATGAAAACATTGACAAGTAACGCTCAGACATCCAAGGAAGTTAATATTGCTCCATGAGCTCTGCTCAAATCAGCTTTTCTGCAAACGTTTATGGGAAGTTCATCGATCATAGCGTAATTAGTTCTCAGTTGAAAAACAATAAAAAGAAAATCCACACAAAATATGGTGGTAAAATATATTTGTATTCGGCATTCATGCGGAATAGAAATAAATCAAGACAAACAAAAGTTCAATAGCCATGCACTTTCATTTGAAGAATTCAGGAAATCAAAATGATACGCTCAGACATCCAAGGAAGTTAATATTGCTCCATGAGCTCTGCTCTCAGCTTTTCTGCAAACGTTTATGGGAAGTTCATCGATCATAGCGCATTTTTGAAAAGTGTATCCTGTCTTTATATCACCACCCACTCACTCACTAGACACAACCATACATTCATGATTTATGATCAATTCTCAAGTTACAAAACAAATTAAATCAAAATCCTCACACAACGAGGTGGAAAAAGACACGAGCACATTCATGCTTGCAACAGCAATGAATCAAGACAAACAAAAGTTCAATAGCCATGCACTTTCATTTGAAGAATTCAGGAAATCAAAATGATACGCTNCGTTTATGGGAAGTTCATCGATCATAGCGCATTTTTGAAAAGTGTATCCTGTCTTCTTAAAATCACTCGCTCGCTCACAAAGGATATCATACATTCACAAAAATACATGCAATGCCAATACATCAAAAGAGTAAAACATTCCAGAAAATTTGAAAAAGTAACTCACGGCAGAGGGAAAGTCCTCCATACCAAGAATCCCACTCCTGACAACCGACAAAATGCCAAACAATCTCCCAAATGCATGATCACGTTCTTCCATTCCCTTCATTTTGCCACCAAATTTATTCTTATTCTTAGATGCATTCACCACGCCCTTTTCATATTGCTGAAGAAATTGTGTGGTAGATAATAGTTTTTGCCGAACAATCATGGCAGGATGAGTTGCATCAGAGTCGTCAACTTCCTCAGTTTTGCCTTTTAATTGATTTGCATACGCATCCTCCTTCAAAATCTCTTTCATGGCGCTACCATTTCCATCTGCATTGAAAGAAGGAGAATAAACCACTCGAAGAAAGGTAGAAAGACAGGAAGCAAATCCCTGACGACTGGCAGCGCGACCAGTGCATAGGCCGTTCATGAGACGGGTAAGTGCATATGCCGCATCTTTCTGATTGATCCCTTCCGCAGATGGGGCATCGGAATCAGAAAAGAAACAATGGCGAATCAAATCACGGGCTGCAATGGATCTATCGCGTGATGATTCTTCCGAAGATAGTTGATAAAAGGTATCCATGAAGGGCATGATGCTTTCTTGTTTGTTTTCATGGGATGATGATTTGATGGTTTTCTTGTCCTTCTTTTCGGGTTTGGAGGCATCCTTGCCTTTTTTGTTCTTTCCTTTTCCCGAATCTTGGTTTTCTTCTTCAGCGACGCTGTCATCTTCATCACCACTCTCTTTATCGACAATGTCTGGAATATCATCGACACTTTCATCCTCGCTCATTTTAACGTCATGGATACTTTCCTCTTCGGTATCGCCTCCATTATTAGGGGGAGGTGTCACCTTGGTGGTCAGTTTGGCTGATTTCTTGGGGGTCTTGGGTTTCTTTTTGGATGCAGCCATGATTGACAATTCTATGTATGCGACGACGTTGTTCGATGGAAGTGTTAGTTAAGAATAATGATTGGAAGGGCTGGAAATTGCTGCCAACTTTTGATGTGGATTTTTCTTGGATTGTTGGAAAGAACAAAAAATCTTCATGGCTCTCGCTCGTTCATGCATGGTTGGCTCGCATCGACGAGCGTCTGCCTGTCGCCTATCGCAATTTTTGACTCGACCAATTGAAAGACGGATAACGGACGGACTGAAATAGATGAACGCTAAAACTAAAAACCTTAAAAACGTGTTGGACTGGCACTGCACCTGGCACCTGGCACAATGGCACGGCGCTGACACGACGGGACAATGAACTCGGGGAGCTTCAAATCCACTCACCCAACAGACACTAACAGCGGATGAAATTATTGGTGACATCATTGACCAAAACCAAAACATGGCATTGGCATTGACATTGATCCCCATCGTCATTAGCCATGGGGAACATGCGGCGGTTTGTTCAATCGATTTATGTATGGGACAGGAGCTCTACCACTTATCAAATACCACCACCACACCAGACCAAATGGATTGGAGGCTGCATGACTTGCTATGTCAAAGACCATCCCAGCAAAAATTCTCCCTTCCGCAGCTGCTACTATGTGGAAACAAGAAACAAGAAACAAGAAGCGGATGAACAATTTTATGGTTATTCATACATGGCGCCGGATCCCAAAACATGGGCAGAACAACAAATTGGTTTTACTATTGTAACAGTGCTGTCAAATCATATTTTAACTGCTTACCACCAAGTGAAGGTGACCCCTATTTCTGAGTGCAATTGCCAGGAGAAATTTGATGATGTTGACCAATCCCATGTTAATCATATTGATTTTCAAGCCCAAGCAGCCCTCAGCAGCAAATACTTGTTTTGTAGATGCTGATTGCCCATGTCATGTTTCTTCGGCGTCAAACAAAGAACAGGATTCAGGACCTATCATGAATACTAGTACTGTTTCTATGTGTTCTATTGTTAGATAGACCACTAAATAATTCGATAAATACTCACACACAGACAATGACGAGGCAGACAGTGTGGATTGAGCGGAATGAAGATGACATTGAATATTCTTCTTTTGACAATGACAACAATACTTAAAATTATTGTTTCATTTATTCGTTATCGTCACAACAAAAATAGGGTTCAACAATTGGAATGGTTCTTGGTAAAGCCGTGGAAGAACCTGCCACCTGCCTTAGAGGTCCTCTTCAAACATGCAGCAGTGGCTAGTGGCTGCAACAGCATCATACGAAATCCGATGATATCATGGTTAACAATATGGCATTGAGGCAACCTATGTTTCATCCATAGAAGACCATTTTCCTTTTATGGCCATGGTGGGATACATTGGTGTAATGGCTGCGCCTGAAAATGTAGCGAATGAAGCAATTACCATGTCGGCTCCTACCACAATTGATTGCAAGCTAGAGCAATCAAGCAACAATAAAAGTATGTGCTTTATCCTTCCATCAAAATATGACAATATGTCCAAAATTCCTCAACCAAAACATGCGGTCAAAGTATCCATTAGGGAGGTAGCGCCAGCAGCGGGAGTGGTCCATCAATTCAATGGAGCATTCGATGAATCACATTGCAAAGTAAAGGCCCATGCACTTGCTGGACAATTGATTAGTGACATGATTGATCTTTCGAAAGAAGAGAATGGAGAAATATCATTAGAAAAATCAAACATGAGTGGTGGGGTTATAATCTCCACCATTCACTATCCCTGTGTTGAGGAGAAATGAGGTCTGGATTGAGTTGACAGAGAAACAGGCCAATGAATTGGTTGTTGCACAGAAGGATAACACTCAGAAATAGATTGATACATGCTTGTGTTGGATATTGGGTGGTTCTTGCATACAGCATACAGATTTGTTTTGCTCACATTTTTCAGCTAGGCACCCCTCCCAAAAAATAGTTGTCATGGTTGTCATTTTGTTAAAATTGTCTAGTATTGGTGTTTCATTATATTTAGTGGTTCTTAGTAACTTGTCCATAGAAGCATCCATTTCACTGATGGTAATCGTTGATTTAATGAAGGATCATTATACCTGTCGAAGCAAAGACTAATCCTTGACATTACAAAAGTTACCTTGTCGTGATTTTGTTAGAGAAAATTCATTCTTAATGTGATTTTGGCGATAAGCGAATAATATCACTCGAAACAATAATACTACTCTATCTAAAGAGATGCCATGAACAAAAAGTGCAATACATATTTAGTTTGACAGCACATCCATTCACTCATTCTGGATGGCACGCCATGCGTAGGATTCCAATTTGTAAATACTTCAGTTTCATTAGAGGACGATGCCCTTGTGGCTGGTGGCTACAACTGCTTCATGGTTTTTCCTATGGGTAGAGATCAGGGGTTGTCAAGAGGAAATTTGACAACCGCACCATCCAGAATTCATACCCTACAGTCTGCAGCCAAATAATAGAGGCCCATGATCAACTGATGAAGAAATAGCATTGTCCATGATTGCATATTGCTTTGTGACAAACAAGGTGAGAGTTGCCGCATGTTCCATCAAGAGCCCTATTGCCAGAAATTGCAGAGGTTTTGTGAAAAATGTGGCAACACAGCTTTAACAATAAATCCACATCCCCCAACTCGCATGAACGAATCGCTGAAACGATCACCAGTTCGATGCAGCCTCTGATTAGCAATGTGTTCAAACATTTTCTTCGCATGTACATCACATTTGCTTATGGTAACAACCTCCAGTCCCCAAACGCAATGCAGCACCTGGCCCACCGAGGCTCCGCATCAAACTTGGAGGTAAGAATAGCCCTCCACCTTCACAGGCACATTTCCACCCATCATTATTTCCTTTATTGGCATTGCGTGTTGTTCCACTTTTATTATCATCTAAATTCAGTTTCTTGGGCGAATTGCTGTCTTGATCTTGGTGTGAGGTGGCGTTTGAACTTGGCGAGTCATCCACTGTTTCGATAGTGTCATCGTCCGTCTCTCCAGAAACGATGGCGTCCGAGCCGTCGATAGTGACTGACCGCTCGAACGAACTCGCGGTAGCGCCATTGTACACTTGGCATGCTAAGCAGAGAGCCAAAGTTAATACAACTGCGGCCAAAAATGAATTGAGTGAGATGCAAGACTGAGCATCCATTTTCTTGAGCGATTTTAGGTGCAGGGTGCTGTCTTGGAGGGGAGGGTGCTTTCGAATGAGGGGAGAGGTGAGAGGTTTATGCACGGAAGCATATCGATGAGTGAGGATGCATGATGCATGAGTGAGATAACTTTTGAGAGTGTTCAGTGTTGAGCTGGAAGATAGACCCGGTATCGTACCGGCGGGGGTTACATACCTCTTCATACGTAATCTCGCTAAAAATCGCTACAACAATATTTTTATTTTCTATTCATCAACAATTTTTTTTTCTACCTACTTACTTATCTACAACAAATTTAAAAAATTTGTTGTATTTAGGAAATAAAATTTGTTGTACTATAGCATATTTTTCGCGAGGCCGGACGGTGTGTGACTCGACCTACATTTTTGGCTTTTGACACAAAACAAGCTACACAAAAAATAATCTTATCGTCAACAACAAAAATCTGCTCACGGCTGCCAGCTGCCTTCAAGGTGCGCTTCTCCCTTTCTGCCCG
>JALLAR010000024.1:0-31850 GCA_036939335.1 Conticribra guillardii
TTTGAAAGACATATATTGTAAATAATACTATCCTAATTTACAGAATTAATTACCGTGCATTGGATATTATCACCTTTGTTCAGATAATTATTACCGCGAGTGGTCATTGATAGGTTTCAGATGTGTACGGAATGACATATGTGTTAGGTGTTGTGTTAGTGTGACTTGTAAAATGGAATACCAATTCACAGCTGACCAATTGAAAAGACAATACATGTGATGTAGAACTCACATAGAATAGTTCACTAACACTAACACTAAGGAGTGTCATATTATGATACATGCTACTTATGGGTCCCAGGATGACACTGACACAATGAGACAGACACAATGGAGTAAGTGTTCCTCTTGTCATAAGAAAAAAGCCTAAATCCAAAAATCCCTTTTCTTTTTCTTCATCAGCAATTAAGTTGAAGAGGTGTTTTATTTAAAATTATAATTTTGACAATCATGGTTTGAATCATTTGAAATGTTCAAAAATAGTTTCACCAGTATACAGTACTATGCTTGTAAAACCCCAATGCTGGCATACCAGACAATGCCTACACAACATACTTGTACTTGTAAATAAGTTTTAGCTCTTGTCTGGGACATATCAGATTTGAATACAGCTCTTATCTTTGTGGTGTGATTAACCAAGACCAAGGGATGACAATGTGCTTTAAGTCTCAAAATGTCATCCCTAAAGATTTGTGTATGTGTGGGAACCATTTTAAACAAGTAACTCTACACTTGATGCAATATCCACAGCATGTTTCACTCTTGGACCATTCTAGCTGAAAGCATGGCAAATCAACAAGTTGGTCAAGTTATCTTTGTGGCATGCTTAAAAAAGGGATGCCACTGTGTTTTAAGGCTCAAAATATCATCCCTAAAGATGTGTGTGTATGTGGGGACAATTGTAACAATGCAGTTACTTCAACAATTATCACAGCCACATCATGTTTCACTCTTGGACCCTTCTACTAGATTAAATCTTAATACTCGCAAATGATAAATCAATATATTGGTCAATGGTCAATCTATCTTTGTGGTATGTTTAACCAAGAGATGACAATGCGATTTTAGGGCCAAAATGTCATCCCTCAATATGTATGTATGTGTGGGAACAATTGTAACAATGCACTTACTTCAAGAATTGACACAGTTGCATTATGTTTCACTCTTGGGTGCTTCTAGCTGTAAGAAGCATGAAAAAATCACAACAAGTGGGTCAGTTTATCTTTGTGGTGTGATTAACCAAGACCAAGGGATGACAATGTGCTTTAAGTCTCAAAATGTCATCCCTAAAGATTTGTGTATGTGTGGGAACCATTTTAAACAAGTAACTCTACACTTGATGCAATATCCACAGCATGTTTCACTCTTGGACCATTCTAGCTGAAAGCATGGCAAATCAACAAGTTGGTCAAGTTATCTTTGTGGCATGCTTAAAAAAGGGATGCCACTGTGTTTTAAGGCTCAAAATATCATCCCTAAAGATGTGTGTGTATGTGGGGACAATTGTAACAATGCAGTTACTTCAACAATTATCACAGCCACATCATGTTTCACTCTTGGACCCTTCTACTAGATTAAATCTTAATACTCGCAAATGATAAATCAATATATTGGTCAATGGTCAATCTATCTTTGTGGTATGTTTAACCAAGAGATGACAATGCGATTTTAGGGCCAAAATGTCATCCCTCAATATGTATGTATGTGTGGGAACAATTGTAACAATGCACTTACTTCAAGAATTGACACAGTTGCATCATGTTTCACTCTTGGACGCTTCTAGCTGTAAGAAGCATTATGAGAAAATCAACAAGTGGGATGGTGTGATTAACCAAGACCAAGGGATACCAATGTCAATGTGCTTTAAGAAGGCTAAAAATATCATCACTAAAGATTTGTGTATGTGTGTCGGATCAATTGTAACAATGCATTCCATCTGTTATTAAGACAGACATGGCGTCTTTCACTCTTGGACCATTCTTATAGCTGGAAGCATCATGGCAAATGAGAAACCAACAAGTTGGTCCATTTATCTATGGCTATGGGGTACAATTAACAAAGATATACCAATGTGTTTTAAGGCTCAAAATATCACCTTTAAATATTTGTAATGTGGGAACAATTGTAACAAATAAATTTCATCAACAAATGCAAATTGCAACAGCATCAGGCAACAGCATGTTTCACTCTTGGACCCCACCATTCTAGCTATAATAAAATAATGACAAATCATCAAGTTGGTCAATTTATCTTTGTTTTATGAGGATTAACCAAATGAGTTCAATGTGTGTTAAGGCTCAAAATGGCATCCCTAAATATGTGTATGTGTGTATGTGTGGGAACAATTGTAACAATGTATTTCCATCAAATATTGACACATCTACAGCATGGTTCACTCTTGGACTGTTCTAGCTGAATGCAGCGATGACAAATGATAAATCAATTAGTTGGTCTATGGTACTTATCTTTGTGGTGTGCTTAACCAAGAGATGTGAATGTGTTTAAAGGCTCAAAATAATATAATCCCTAAAGATCTGTGTATGTGTGGGAACAAGTGTAACAGTAACAATGAAATTCCATCAATTATTGACACAGCCACAGTGTGTTTCACTCTTTGACCCTTCTAGTTGAAATCATGAAAAAGGAACAAATTGTGGTCAGTTGTCAGTTTATCTTTGTAATATGCTTAGCCAAGAGATGATCATGTGTTTAAGGGTCACAATGTCATCCCTGTAAATATGTGCATGTATGGAACAATTGTAACAATGCAATTACTTCAACAGTTCACACAGTCACAGCATGGTTCACTCTTGGCATAAACAAATTGGTCAGTTGAAAGTTTGTCTTTGTGGCGTACTTAACCAAGAGATACCAATGTGTTTTAAGGGTCACAATATCATCCCCATATAATATTTGTGTATGTGTTGGAAGAATATGTTTAACAATGCATTTCCATCAACAATTTCCACAGCCACAGCATGTTTCACTCGTGGACCATTCTAGTTGATGAATGAAAGCATGGCAAATCATCAAGTTGGTCAGTTTGTTATGTTTGTGGTATGCTTTAACTAAATGATGCCAAATTGTTTTAAGGCTCAAAATATCAGCATCCCGAATGATTTGTGTACATGATGTGGGAACAATTCTAACAATGCAATTACTTTAACAATTACACAGCCACAATCACAGCCACAGAATGTTTCACTCTTGGACAATTATTGTTTCTTGATAGACAACAAAACCACGACAAATCAACAGGTTATTTTGTGGTATACTCAACCAAGTGATACCAGTGTGTTTAAATTTAAATGGTCAAAACATCGTCACTAAAGATGTGAGTATGTGTGCTGGGAATAATTATGACAATGCAATTCCATCAAACATTGACACACATCCACAGCATGGCTGTTTCACTCTTGGACCATTCTATTATTAGCTGAAAGCATGCCAAATCAAAAATCAACAAGTTGGTCAATTTATCTTTGTGGTATGCTCAACCAAGGGCAAGGGATGTCAATATTAAGGTTCAAAATATCATCACTAAAGGTAATGTATTTTAAGGCTAAAAATATCATCACTAAAGGTGCATGCATGTGTGGGAGTAGTTGTTATATGGCAATCCAATGCCAGTGAACAATTGACACAGGATCATATTTTTTCAGTCCACTTGGATCCTTTTAGCTGAATGCATTCAAAACCACCAAGTTGTTCAGTTTCAGTTTATCTTTGTGGTATGCTTAAAACCATGAGGACGATGACATGTCAATGTTCAATGTGTTCCACGAAGGTGTGTGTATATGTGGGAGCAATTTTAATAAGGCAGTCTAATGAACAATTACCACAGTCACATCATGTTTTATTCTTGGACCATTCTAGCTTAAAGCATGGCAAAATGGAAAGTGTTGTGCCTTAGGCTGAATATATCTTCTAAATTTGCTTTGTATGTGGTGTGTGAACAATTTAAGAACACATTCTGTTCAAGATTTGACACAGACACAACATTTCCTTATTTTGCAAAATAACAGCTTTGTTTGATTTTCTTTGCTGATATGCTAAACCAAGGAATGCTTTAGTGTTGCATGGATCAAAACTTCACCCCCAAAGGTGAATATGTGTGGAACCATTTTTGATGAGGTAATCTTGTCAAGCATCAACATTTACCATGTGTCACTCTTGGCTCTTGTACCCTTCTAGATGAAAATATGAAAAATAACAAGTTTGATTGTTTGGGGTTAACACATACCTCAGAAATGTAATCCTTTCTTAAATGATTACAAAGTCAGATCAATATTGTTATTGAAAAAATAATTCTTAAATTAATACCTATAAGTTTATATTAATATTAATTATGGTGAGGCTCATCTCGGTTTCACTTATTACATGTATAAACTACATAGAATTCAATTCACTCTACTACTACTAAAAATGACTTTTCTCCATCTTAATCCAGAACTATGCACATGATCTTGAACATCATAACAATTGTCATGTTTTTCAAAATAGAACAAACTTGGGTAATTCTGTTTGTGATTACATCAAGTTCATTGAATAGGGACTTACAAACACGAACCTTACAGAATGGCTCTACCTTTGCCACTTTGTATGCATCAACATTGCAAATGATTCATTATTCACCCAATCAAGTGATAGTCTGTTCCATCCAAGTACACAGCATCTCCTGTTTTGAGCAAATTTCCACCCCAACCAATGGTACTGAATATGATCAGGGATCACAGTTTGAGATTTGCTAGACAAATTTAATCAGATGGCTCAAAATAGGGCACTGCAGATATACATACTAGCTGTCTATACATTGTTTCTTCTAGACCATTCTCATATAAGAGACTGTACACCCACACACCTGGGCACCTGGATGAATGGGTTTCAATATTCAATATTCATGTATTAATATGTGTCTATTCAGAAAAATCTCAGCTTTCCAAAAATGTAACATTCACATATGCTTGTTGGGTCTGCAACTTTTATTTCTAGCCATTAGCCATTACCATTGGGATTGTGGCGGATGAATCTACATGTCAAATTTTGTGTGCCACTTAAAAATTAAAAAGGAAATCTGGATCAGATACACTGTGCACTCCAATTTAAGAATCATCTCATCAAGATGTGGCACACTTCCAGCATAGTGTTTAAAGGAAAGGAACATTTGGGGGTAAATTGGATAGTACTGGTATGGTGGTCTAAGCTCTTGCTCTATGCATACTATATACATCAGAACTACACCAAGCCAACTCTATCTCATACTCTTTAAGTTTAATATTCACGATCTCATGATGCATCTAAATCTAGTTTGCTGCTGCTGCTGCTGCTGCTGCATTCATGGCAATGATAATATCACACCACAAATTTGTGTTGATCTAGACAGATCTTACTATCAAGGCAGGTGCAATGATGAAGACTGGAGAGTCCAGAATAGATTGAGATTGTGCTGGATTGTGATGAAAAAATATTGACTGAAAAAAATGCAAACAAGGTGCAAGCCTGGTGCAAGCGCATAATAATAATATTATTTCCCAAAACCTTTCTAATAATACAAGGGGTGTGAATATTTTTTCCCTAAGCAAGGGTAGTTTTGTCAGGTATTTTGTCACTGAGAAAGAATGATGGACGGCATCATACATAGGCATAATTAAACTCATTCAAAATCGCCGATTTTCTCTGTGGAGTTCGTACTACTATTTCAATTTATCTTATATATGTTTTCGTTTACGTATACCTTTATTTCACGTTGAGAAAGCTTCATGGACGCCGACAGAAAAGATTCACAAAAAGTCACAAGAAATATCATTGTTGGTGTTTCTCCCGTTTGCACACGCATAACACACCACTCAAATCCCATTCCTTTGCGTGTGCTTCTACGATTCCATTGGCCGATAACACAGACAGATTGCAGAATAAATCAATAATTAAATCCACCATGGCGATGAAATTTCTGTCCTTACTGGGGACGATAGCCACCGCTGTCTCTGCCGCCCAATCGGAGGTGTCACCTTTCAGCCGTATTCTGGAGGGTGAAAATGGTCAATCCTACGCGTACCTTGATGATGTTTCAGGATACAGCCTTCAATTCGGAAGCTGTGTCCGCGTCAAGATCCAGAACGAGAACGACGATGATCAAGAAGGAAATGGCTACTTTTTCAACGGAAGTTATCGTGCCCAGTACATGCGTTATGCGACGTTTCATTTGTGTACCAACAATCAAAACAGCTGTGATTGCGACTATTCCACCCAGTATGCTACAGAAATCAGCGAGTTTCTTAAGACAACGCTGAATCATATGGAGAATTATTGTGAAACGTGCGAAGCGATGTGCGGAAGGCGCAGGCTTGATGAAGGCTATGCTGTCGATTGCAATGCTTGCAGCAATGATTGTTCCACGTTTAATAGTGGACAAGGAAATGCCGACGAGAGCGACTATGTCGAATGCGCTGCTGGTTATGTAGATGGGGACGGCATTCAGTACTACTACGGCCCCCAATGCGACTCAAACGGTCAACTTGAAATCGGATTATTCTATGACGATGAGTGCACTGTGAAAACTTCATCAGGAAATGCTCCTCAATTCAACTATTACAAGTTTCAGTCCGTGACAGGTATGTGTATGGACTGCAGCAGTGATGATACATGTGGTGATCTTTACGGCGACGCCCTTCATTGCTTCAATGGAAAAGAAGCAAGCGGCAAAAATGAAGATAACATGTCAGTATGCAGCTCTGTCAAGAAGGCATCCACGAGTCATGAATACGCAAGTGGTAGTCGACGCAAGTCTGGAGCCGACAAGTTCCTCATGATCTTCTTCATTGTGTTGGCTATCTCTTTCTTCGGAGCATTCTTCTTCTTATCTTATACTTATTACATTAGACATAGAGGAGAGAGGTCATTGGTTTCACAAGATCATTATGTTGGAGCCGATGGACAAGGAACTCTTACTTAAAAATTCAGACTGTTTGTCTCTTCCTATTTTTGTGGGGAATACACGAAGAGCCTGTCTGTGTGTTGTTTAAAATGTAGAATCAGCGTTTGGGAGACATCAGATATGATGTACGTTTTGTGCTATTTTGATAGCAAGGTGTCATTAAGTCACTTAACTTGTAATAATATCAATTATTCTTATGATTAAATCCTGAGTTTTGGGGTAAATGGAAGAAGTTCTCAACATTTTTAGATTTTCATTGAATAGGAAAAGTTTCAACCAATATCTATCATCAGTGTGGCACGCTTCATCAGATCTTTAGCAAAGGGCATACTTAGTTCATGCATTCTACAATGCATATTTTTTTCATGTGGTTTTGGTATTACTCTGATTTCAAATCTAAATGCAGTTCTACTCTTCTATTGTCATACCTATTAGAGCGCCGAGAAGAACTTTTCAATTCCACTTTGAGTCAACAATTATTTCAATTTTGCCTATAAAAAACAAAGGAAAAAGGACTGTTGTGCAGAAAAAGCATTTTATCTACCCAATTAAAAATAATACTCTAGTAGATACACACAAGCACCATCTCCATCTGATTCTCTATGCTACTCGTCTCTCTAGGGATATCAGTTAAAACTGCAACATGAAAGTTAGGAATACTGAATGTGTCATCAACATTATTTCTAATTATTTTCCATCATGCTGATAATCAAAGTCAAAGGATACGAACAGGACTATTCACCAATAGATACCAATACAGCCAACCCCTCCACAGCCACAGTAGTAGCAGTAGCTAATAACACAATGACAATGCATTCAGATTCAGCCACTCAAACTCAACCGAGTGAGGCAACATAACACAAAGCATCCAAGCAAACATCATTGTAGAGTGTACTATCTGGAGATTGGATTTGTTTTACATCTAGAGTTGTTTTCCAATAAAAGATAACCTCTCTCTCTCTACTCTCTATCAGAGACAAAATGGATTTAGATGCAGAAAAAAATTCTGGAAAATCAAAAGCGGACAGACGGTCTTGGATCTTTTGTCTTTTGTGATGTCGAGTGATGGGCGAATCGAATGTCAAATGCCGGTGGACCACCAGAAAAACGAGAGGAGAAGAAGTAGTACCATATCATCTATTGTAATAACACTAGCAACACAGCAAGAAGTCCGCCGACGCCGACGCCGACCGAGCTCCCTCACATCACATACAGCCAGATAGGTAGTAGGGTAGACCAAGGGTCTCGTCCACCCCACCGTCCACCGCCAAGACCTTCAGAAACCTCTTCTCTATCTCCAAATACAAACAACAGCACGTGTTGCATTGCCACAACGAGATTAACCTATGCCATAGTAAGATTGCACAGATCAAAAACAGTAGCGGAGAAGACTAAGCAAACATAATTTTCGAGTATTCGAAATCGAAAGGACAAAACATCACCCTGACTTCAAAGAAATATCAACTCAATATTCACAAACATTGAATGCCATTTTGCCGTGCACTTTTCAATTCAAAGGAAAATATTTTTCAATTTGTACTTGGTAACGCCTGCAATTTTGTGCTATAATTGATCGAGAGAGCTGTTGACCAGCTACTAAATACTCCTGCATGATACACAATAACAAAAACAACAACCAAAACAACAACACCACCAACAACACATTAGAGAAAATTAATTTGCGATCTCGAATTTTGAAGAAATTTTGGCTCGTTGCTTGAGGACTCTATGTTACAACTTGCTACCCACAATCAACCACAATTCCGTTATCACTGCGTCAACAAGATCGCAACAGCATTCTAAACAACAAACATGTCGAGTTTCCTGCTTTGGATGTTGAGCATTTCAAACATCTTCACTTATTTACCCAGGGGGTCAGTCCATCTCAACCTTTTTGCTCATGCATCAACAACTCCAACTTGGAACCTGCCAATGACTTCGATTCAAAAAATGAAACCCTCCTGCGTTGTAGCTAGGACAACCTGCTCAAAGTGGCTTCATTGTAACGCTGGTGCTAAGGAAAGAGCACTTCGTTCAGCAAACAGTGTATTCATTCCCACAAGACACAATAATTCTTTTAGCAATCATGCATCATGTTTTGCTCATCCGCTAGCATCAGCATCTCCATACAGAGAAATATCAACAATTACTTCTACAAGGACAAATCCTTCATTTGCTCTTAATCTGCCAGCAGGGTCAACACAATTCCTGAAATTAACTCCAATGAATAGAAAGAAACAACGCCCAATTCAATTTTCTCTGAAATCTTCATTATCACCAACCCTACATCAACAAGAAGTGGCAATAGAGTCTCAAGACTACAGTAGTACGCCTTCTATAATTATTGACGAACTCAACCCATCCCAAAAAGAGGCAACCTTAAGGCCGCGGTATTCTATTACACGAGTAATTGCAGGACCTGGGGCCGGCAAAACAAAGGTGCTGACGTGTCGTATAGCCCACTTATTGCTTTCAACTTCTTCTGATAGTTCGCAATTAAATAGTGGACATCTGGAGGACAAAGAAGGGATTTTAGCAGTGACATTTACAAAAAAGGCAGCGGGAGAGATGGAACGGCGACTGACTGAATTGCTAACCGTGGCATCACAGGATTCACAATCGGAATCAAACCATAGATCTTTGGAAGTGGAAGATGAAATGGAAGACGGGATGCTTGTTCAGGTTGGAAATGCTGATCCGTATGATGTAACTAATGATGATGCTACGGCTAAAACAAATCAACTCATGAGACGCGCCACTGTTGGGACTTTCCACTCAGTTTGTGCAAAGATAATGAGAAAATTTGGCAATGAGATGGGAAATTTGCCAAGTGTAAGAGATTGTGTGGGTATGCAGCCAATGTTGGATATCAATCAAGGAGACGGAGAAGGTGCACCGTACGTTGTAGCACTCCCCACACTGGATGGATCGTTCAACATTCTTGATCAATCCGATCAATTGCGTTTGTTGAAGGATGTTCTCAAAGAGCATCACATTGAACTGAAAGGTGCTTCAGCAGCGGCATCAGGAGGTAGAAACAGCGCGGCTGATATCCGTCCAATTACTGTACTAAATGCGATATCATTACTCAATACCGAGGAGGCCACCCAGAGCTCTCCGCAGACGGGGTCCAGTTCAGAATCATCTGAGTCAAAGGACAAAATGAGCAAAAAAGTGCGCCAAATCGCGACACAAATTCGGACTGACTTCCAAAAAGCTAAATTCTCACAGAACTCTGTCGATTTCGATGACTTGATGTTGTTGACAAGAGAATTATTATTATACCATCCTGATGTTCGAGAAAATTTGCATCGTCGTTGGAGGCACATTTTGGTCGACGAGTTTCAAGATACCTCCCAAGTTCAGCTTGATTTGGTGAGGCTTCTAACAACCAACAGTCTTTTTGCAGTGGGTGACGGCGATCAAAGTATTTATAGCTGGCGTGGCGCAAGCCCTGAAAGCATGTCGGATTTTGAGGTGGCATTCCATGATCGAAAGCATGGTTGGGAAGGACTTGTTCATCATGATGTTGATTTGACGAAATATCTTCAAAGTATTAGCAGAGGTCAAACTTCGGGGGACGACAACGAAAACGAGGATCCCCGCCAAAAATCTTTGTTGAAAGTAAAGACAGTTTATCTGATGGAAAATTATCGATCTACAACAAACATAGTGCGGTAAGACACAACTTGACCATATTTCCCACCTCCATATTTTCTTTTTTGCACAAATTAACCCTTTTCTATTCCCGATATTGGTATCTCTCTTGTCAGAGCTGCACAAAGAATCATTTCTTCATCAGATAAATCTTCCAAGGGGTCTTCTAACGACGAGACAGAAACAAGTCGATCAACCCAGGACGCCATTCGACAGGATATGAAGCCAATGAGAGGTACTGGTCCATCTCCACGTGTTCTTGCTTGCAAAGATGCCAAAGCAGAAGGTAAGACACAACTTGATTATATTTCCCACCTCCATATTTTCGTTTGCACAAATTAACCCTTTTCAATTCCCGATATTGGTCTCTCTCTCACCACGAAGCAAACTTCGTGGTAAACACAGTAAATTCTATGGTTGAAAGTGGTGAACTCACGCCATCATCTACCGTGGCTATGATTTACCGCACTAATGCACAATCGCGTTTATTGGAGGAAGCGTGCGTGCAAAATAATTTAAGATATGTCGTAAGAGGATCATCGGGGACATTCTATAAGCGCGCTGAGATCCAGGACTGTATGTGCTTTTTGAAGGTGATGTACAATAGCCGTGATCGGTCGGCATGGGCACGGGCAGTAAAGACGCCAAGTCGAGGTATAGGAGAAACATCATTGGATGAATTTTTCAGATACTGTGATGCTGTCACTGATAAGTTTCTAGAAACTCCCAACAACGGAGAGAGTCCACCAACTCCAATGGATGTCATGTTGTCCCTAGCGCCTTCCGAGGGTGAAAATGCTGGCGGTGTTGGTATGTTTCTGCCTCCTAAAGACATCATGTCAACGCGGTCGTTAAACAGATTCATTCCTTTCGCATCAACTTTGTATTCACTGGGAGAAAAGGCCAAGGTCCAGTCTGTTCCTAAATTCCTTTCTTCAATTATTGAAGACTTAGACCTCAAAGGGTACGTGAGAAGTTCTTTCATCACTTCACAAATCATCGACTTCCGATGAATCTATATTTTCTACTCACTCTATCATCTCATTTTCGTCTACAGTCACCTTGATTCAATTTCGAAATCGAGAGATGAATACGAAGATCGCCTTGCCAATGTGATGGAATTGCTCAGGGCAAGTGACCGTTACAAAGATGACGGACCATGTAACTCACGGGGCACAGAAGATCAATCGGCCGAAACCCCCCTTGGAAATTTCCTCGACGACGTCGCACTAATCGCAGATATTGATCCCGACGAATCTGATTCTGAAAGTAGCAGTCGAATTATAGCAAACTTGATAACAATCCATGCTTCAAAAGGGATGGAATTTGATGCAGTATTGTAAGCCTTTGTCGATCCAATCTTCATTCGTCCTGATTGGCAACTGTCACATCTCACACACATATTTGTATCTACGTCTTTTCTTAGTTTGGTTGGAAATGAGGAAGGAACTTTACCGTCACAGAGAGCGATTGGCGCGGGCGAAGATTCAATCGAATTATCAGAAGAGAGGAGATTGTGTTACGTTGCAATGACGAGAGCGAAGACGCATTTGGTACTCACATGGAGGCGAGAGGTGTCATTCTTTGCTGGTTCCAGTCTAAAAACGAAGGATGCAAATCGCTCTCGTTTTCTGGATGTTCTTGTGAGCAAAAAAGGCGGTAAAACAAAAAGTGCACCTGGCAAAACCAAAAACAATAGCAATTTTCTTCCGAAAAACAACAACCTCGCAAATAGTCCGACAAATCAATTCGGCTCAAACAACAGACGATCATTTCATAGCGAAAGTGGAAGGGATCCATTCAAAAATGAAAATCCCACCCCTAGAGTCAATCCTCCTGCAAATCGTTCAAATGTCCAATTCGGCTCAAGTAACACGAGACCGCTTTATAGTGAAAGTGGAAGGGATACGATCGTCAAAAAATCAACACCAACAAAAACAAGAAACTCGTGGGACGACTGGACACCATCACAGCAAAGAAAGCCAGTGCAAGAAATCCCAACCATAAGACCGACAAAACTTGTGAGCACAGATCAAAGGCAAACAATGCCTTCATCTCAAATGATCAACCGAAAAATGCAGAACGATTTCGTCCCAAAACAAACCAACCGTCCTGAAAATAGCCGTGCACCTACATTTCGACCAATGCAGAATGAGCAATCAAATTGGCCAAAAGAACGCACACAGTCATCTACTACCAACAACCGTAGCTCTTTCCGAAGCGAGCCTCCTCCACCAACGGATTCCACGTTGTTCTTCCCCGTTGGCTCTGGTGTAAAGCATTTTGTACACGGTAAAGGAATTGTTCAGCCTCCGCCGCCAGGCGATAATGTATTTGCGGAAAGTATGCTTGTTCGAGTATTGTTTGAAAACGACAAAGTTGAGTTTGACATGCCAATGGATAGTATGAGGCATACATATGACTGAACATGATTTATAAACAATCTCCTTGCTTGGTTTGCGCATGCGAAAATTGAGTATTGCAATCATTTGGGGAAAAATACACAGAAGCACACCTCAACAAGCCAGTTGAAACAAAAAGAAAATATATTATTCTATAGTAATTAAACCTATCTACCTATTTCTTTCTTCGGTCTAGAACCTCGTCATGTCTCTTCCGAACAAAAAGCTCTTAAACCAATCAAACGTTACTAAAATGCGATTTTTTGTCGCAACTTGTTTCACGAGATAGACTGAACGCCAAAGAATGAAAGCCACACTGCCACTGTAAGCAAATAACGGGAAATCCCCAACTTGGACTTGTGATAACGCTTCACCACCTGTTTGGCAAAACACAAAGAGAAATGTCAAGGTTAGTCCCAGGCAACTCATGACTGACAAGCGATATGCTCAGAATTTACCTATTTTTGATTTCTGACACACACACCTACGACGCACATACAGAAAACACAAAAATATTGTTTGGCAGAACACAAAGAGAAATGTCAAGGTTAGTCCCAGGCAACTCACCACCCAGGTACGCCAACAACCCCAAATTGAGGAATGAAAACTTAGATGCAACATCTAGCCCGCGTATTTTCAGCCAATTTGTCAAGTCAGGATCGTAAAAGACATCACAATCGGCCAATGGTGTACAAGGAAGTGCCGGAGGAGTCACCTCTAAATCATATCCTCGACTAAGCACGCGAGCAATGTATGCTCCTTGCTGCCCTGCAACCTGGGCCGTTTGCGGTAAGAGTTCATCTCCGTCCACTACCGCCGCTGCATCACCCAAAATTAGTACCGATCCCATCAATGCTGGATCTTGCATTGGCGGCCGTAACCATTTATCAACTTTGATTCGGCCATCTATGTTCCTCGCTGATTCAGGGAGCTGGTCCAGTAGCTGACTCACAAATGTGACGGGCGCTGTACCAGCACACCACACACTCAAACCAGCAGGAATTTTTGACTCTTTCCAGCCAACCACTTCTCCTGTCACATTGTCAAATTCCTTCGTACTTAATCTTGCGAATCCATCACCAACTTCATTCACGCGAGTATTCAAAATCACATCCACACCTTTTTTCCTCAGACTTTTCAGTGCTTCTTCTCTCAACGGCTGTTCAAATTGTGGCACCAGTTCAGATCCACTATGAACTAAGATAACTCTCACACTTCCCTTCAAACGAGGATAAGTTCCCTTATGCGGGCGCGTTACATCCTCCGCCAAATCATATAACTCGCCAGCCAGCTCGATACCAGTCGGGCCACCACCCACAATCAAGAAAGTAGCACGTTGCATTCGTTCTTGAGCATGGTCTGGACCTGCAACATCAGGACGTGATGCATACTCGAAGCATTCACCTACGGCGGTGCGGAGGCGACGAGCATCATCGCAGGATTTGAGGCGGAGAGATTTTTTGGCGCCAGGTACTCCTTTGTCGTCAACCTTTGTGATTGTGTCGATGAGACATTTTGCAGGTTAGTAATGCTTTTAAAGGTTTTGTTTACGAATGTCCAAACAAATTGACCAATAATTAACCGCATCCAAAAACATCTCTTACCTTACACCCAACTGCCACAACAAGATGATCGTACTCCAATTCCAACTCCGGCGGCCCACCCTCTCTAAACTCCCCCAACAAACTATTCAATCTAATATTCACCTTTTTATTTGCCACATCAACACCGACCGCCTTTCCCTCAATGTATTCTTCAATCATTCCGTTTGCCGACCGGACTGCTTCTGTCATACTTCGATATTCTACCGTTCCCGTTGCCGCACTCGCCAGCATGGGCGTAAATACAAAGTGGTTCGATGGAGACACTACAATGATTCGCAATTTGTTACAGTTGGCAACTTTCATCAATGCATGCGCTGCCCATCCACTACCAAGCACGACTACTGTCTTGCGAGTTTCTTCTTCTTCGGGAGTTATCGTTGCCCACCCATTCTCGTATGGCAGTCGACGTAAGTGCTCCCAAATGTCTTCAATGGTATCAAAGGTTCGTTCGAGTAGCACAGAAATTGGTATGCCACCCTTGGAAGATGATGTACTGCCTGTAGCGGGAGAATATACTTTGGTAAAGTATTCCTTTACTCCAATCTCTGACGAGAGGAGATTTAAAGCAGGGTCAGATTCGATGAGCTCTTTGTCATTAAGAACAAAATCGTAATCGGAAAGTTGTGTATTGGAGGTGTATTCAGCATAACGATTGTACCATGTAGAATGCGGTTGATTTGATAAATAATCTCCGTTTAATCCAATTTCAGGTATTACATCTAGTTCAGCCTCAGGCATTGAAGTCGCGTCAATAAGTGCGGAGTTTGATGGTGGGCCATCAACATCTTTTGTGGCTTGTATTGCAGTAGCATCTTTGGATCCCTTCTTTAGTTTTTGAGCTTTCTTTTTACGTAATCGCCCATTGCTACTACCGGACCCAGGAATATTGCTCTTGTCGTGAAAATAAAGATGCCAGATGGTGCTTTTCCGAGTTACAAAACTTGTTGAAAAAATTCTGTCTCGAAAGGAAAATGGGCGTATAGGATAGTAGACTGCCTTGGCATGATTGCTGTGCAATGCTGGAGACGACGAGATGAATGATGCGTCGGCATTGTGCGTACTAGGCCATATCAGCAATAGGACGGATGCGGATGGAAGTATTTTCATCGTAAACGATCGGCTGACGTGACTCAACCGAAAATGAGCGACTCGCTGCAGATTTGCTGGTGTTGTCTTGGGAAACAGGATCGATGCCAGATCGATGCAATCACGTGCCACATAAATAATACAAGCCACAAGGTGTCAGAATTATATTCCGTTGTGGAAGCCTCCGCCACCACGACCAAAGCACAAAGCAATATTATGCATTCATAAAAATTAGAAATGAAATTGTTGTTGTTCTAGAAAAGGTTCTGGAATTGTAAAAAAGGAATACATTCGGATCTCGGATCCGAGAACAAAAAATAAGAAAATGCTTTGTGAACTTTTGTGAAGGTCTGCATTCTGCATGCACGCACGAGCGAGGGAGTCGAATGGTGTCATCTCACTGGTGTCACGAACAGTTGGAGGGAATTACCTGGAATTACGCACCATATTAGAGGTCCTACGTGAGGTTACATACGGACTTTCTCATACTAATTTCAACAGCTCACGCCACGTCATCCCCATCTTCACTTTTTTATTTCCCACACCTAACCTCTTTTTTCACTCCCACAAAGTCTGGTGTCTGTGGAGTTGTGGAGCTCTCTTTCCTTCGATTGAAGAGCTGATTGAGTTAAGCTGTCAACTACAAGACTACTCTGACATACAAGAGCCCAGCTTTCCCCCCGTTCCTTTGATGCTGCGTTGCGTCAAGGTGAATGATGTGTTCCGCTAAACGTTCATGCAATGGTTGCGTTCGTTCCTTGATCTCTCCAACAACGCAACGCTGCAATCTTGTCTCATAATTTTCTTTCAAGCGCTTTTTGCTAAAGCAAACATTGTAATCCCGGTGGCTCTTGCAATAAATCATAAACACACAATACCATGACCGCCCAAGTCGCCACCGCTTCTCTGTATGCCTTTCTCTACGCGTGTTTTGCAGCCAGTCACTCGTCTGCATTTAGCACCACCCGCGCCCCCGTCGCCGCTGCCCCAGCAGGGCACCGGCACGTATGGAAACCGGGCGTAGAGATCGAATTGCCAGATTTCGACACACTCTTCGATCGAATTCAAATGGCATCACCATTAGCGAAACTCGTTATGGAAGGAAATTCATTGGACAAGGAAGGCGGATTTGAATCCATTGATGATAGTCGACACCATCCGGAACTGAAATGGAAGAAAATGGAATCGAATTCGAAGAAAGCTGTGCATCGCATTGATAAGCTGGATGGCTTTCAAAACGTCAAGACTCCATTGCTTCGATTTCGTTCTACGATCAAGGGTCCGTGTTTGGGCGAACGGTTTAGTAACTTTATCATGAATCTCGAAGAGAGGAAGAAATGGGACGATCAAGTCGCTCACGTTGAAGAAATCTATCCCATCGAAGACTTGGAAGTTGTGAATAACTTGTTGGACGATGAAAAATTCGGAATATGCACTCGTATTGGAGTGGGATACACTCAAACCAAGCAAGGAATCATATCTCCGCGAGAACAGCTCATCATGGGTGGCATGCAGGAGTATGCAAATGGCGCCACAATTCTGTGGGGAACAGAGATGGAAGAGTACCACAACCACTTGCTTCCTGCTGGTCAACGCCATACGAGGGCCAAATCCCATTTGTTTGCGGCTACTCTTGCACCAACAGGAGAAGATAGCTTCGATGTAGAATATCTTCTTCAAATGGATGTAGGTGGAGGTCTTCCTAACTTCATGACCACCCCGGCCTTGTCAGACGCAGTGAAGAAACTGTTTGAGCACGCCAAAGGTTATTTCGAAGGTGGGGAGGGAAGTGAAGTAGATTTATTCCTCAAGAGCAAGGAACAAGATGACTTTGCCGACATTCAATTGTTGGATGCTCAGATTGATCATCTTGTGGATGTGAATGAAGATTTGAGTTATGCTCATCATCACGACCATCATGCTATGAAGGACAATGAAAGCATTCTGTTCACCCCCTAATCTATTGTACTCTACTACGACATTAATTCATTTGGGATGTCAATAGCTGTAAGTAAAAACAGTGTATATAACAAAAAGAAATAAACTTGGCCGCCTCGACAAAAATAGCACTTGAATTGACTTGCTCTAGAGTTAGTAGTGCATTGATAAATAATAATGTACAAAAAAAGCGCAAAATAGAGTGCCTAGCAAGTACCATAGACGAAAGCAACATTTATAAAACCTTGATAATTAATAAAACCATTGTTGGTTTATTTCACCGGGAAAACATCAAACTAATAATGCAACTCCGCTTTTTGTCAAAAAACTACAGATTGACACATGGTTTAGAAGCTTTCACCTTTTGTCTCAACACCTCATCCACTGCTAATGATGATGATGATGTCGAAGCCACGCCATCCACATACTTTAACAATGGATCCTCCTCTCCATTCTTATTATATCTCGCAATACTATATTGTCGGTATGTCAATCGATATTTTGAACTTTGATATCGCGTGCATTTGATTTTTCGCAGCAGTTCCTTGTGTATTATGGAGCCACGATAGCCTGCTTTGCGGACTAGGGATGTTACAGCTTCTTCCTGACTCCATCTGATGATAAAATAATGTATATATAAATATATATATATATGAGATATGGTGAATGATGAGCAAAAAGATGAGTGTGTGTGTCAATTATTAGTATTTGTGGCGCAACATGAAAGTATTTTGTTCGCATGAAAAAAATAAACACATTTCCGAGACAGGTGCAAAAACATTCAACATTTCACATAAAACTCACCTCTGCTCATACGCCACTTCCGGCAAATACGTAGCACTATACTCCCGTTGTCGTTGTCCCTTACCACCACTGCCACACTCACCACCACCGCCACACTTACCGCCATTACCACTCTCACACCCATCAATCTCAAACCTTATAATAATCCCATGAACACCCACAACCCAATCCCAACAATCGCAACATTCCTCATAATTCACCAACAGCGATACACCCACACGCAGCAATGGCACTTCGCGCAGACATATCGGATCGAATCGTTTATCGTGCAATGCGGCATGGAGGGCGAATTCGGAGAGGGATTGGGGGAGCGGTTTGTTGGGGTTGGTGGAGAGGGTGCCTATGCATCCGCGGAGGTTGTAGTTGGAATCATCATTTTCATCGTCGGTGGCGGTATTGTTGTTGGAGGTATTGTTGTTATTGTTGTTGGAGGTATCGTTTGTGGAGGTGGCGGTATCGTCGGTAATGTTGGAGGAAGAAGTCGCGGTTTCAGTTTCAGTTATAGCATTGTAGCTGGAGCGGCACTTCTTGTCCCATGTGACAAATAGAGGACATTTCACGTGCGGTGGAATCAATGATAATGATGGAGCAGCAGCAGCAGCAGTGGTAGTAATATTCATTTCATGAATATTAGTATCGTGCAGTTGAGAATCCTTTTTGCGGTCTCCGGTATCATCGCGGGCATTACTATTGTCAGTACTATGGTCATGGCTTTTACCATCATGCCCCAACGCTGGCAAATGCGACTTTTTCATCCATCGGCGTGGTTTCGGACTGCTTGCTAATAATCCACGGCCACCGGCGGCGGCGGCATCAGTAGCAGTATCGGCAGTAGTACCGCCTGCATCGCCCGTATTAGCACCACTGTCGTCGTTGGAGGATGATACCGCTGCTGCTCCTGATGATGATAAGGCTGCTGCAGCCAGCAGTACCGATTTCGGAACAAGTTTTTTCAACAGCACATCGAAACAATAGTGGCACATGTCCGCGGAGGCGACTGGGTCCTTCTTGCCGATGATGTCGTCATCGTGTGCTGCGTCGATTTCATTATTATTTCGGGGCTTTACCATGGTGGTGGTCGTACTACTAGTAGATAGTAGTCGTCGTCGTCGTCTTGGATATTATTTTCGCTGTCTTGATGTTGTCATCATGTTGTTTCGCATCTCTCATCGGACATTTTTTGTTTCTTGATGAGAACTTGCTTGTTGACTGTATGTATGATGTTCTCTCTCTCTAGAGAGAGAAATTTATTATTATATATTATTATTACATATTATTGAAAAAGGGAGCAAGTATTGAACTGTGTACAAATTTTAAATTATGCATAGGAACCAGTATTTAAATTCATGCATGTGGAACGATAGGATGTATCGGTTCTTTAATTTTCAAACGGCGCCGTCCGCGATGGCGAGAATAAAATAATCGAAAGTGTGTCAAGCAATCGAAAAATAACATGAAAAACACAGCAGTCCAATACGATAATATCAAGCGCGACCAACATCATCTTCTATTTGCAATCTGCATGCTGGCCGGCGCTATTGTACTACTTACCTACTATGTACGATACTCTGTATCTGAATGCAACCATTCAATGCATGCAACGACCGATCGAACCGCGATCTACAATACCAGCATGAACAAGACGGCAGCATTGCGTTGTCTCTATCATATTCATGTCAACCGGAACTACTACGCATAACATCATCATTATTCTCGAGGCCCAGTCGTAGATAGATAGAGCCACCTCGCTCGGTTCTTGTAGTAGCACCAATCGATATAATATTATTATTGTATTCAAAAAATCAAGACAGCGAGAGATAATAATATTGTATTTACTACGATAGTATCTACTACTAGTACCAGACGAAAAAAGAATAGAATACCTACGAAACAAAATGAGTCAAACAACAACTCCCGACCGCCGCGGCTCCTCCGGCAATTACTACGAAAGTTTGAACGACAACAATGACAACCATGACAATGACAATACCACGAATGGTAGTAGCGCCAGCGGCAATGGCGATGTTCACGATGCATCATCATCATCATTTGATGACGACGACGAAGATGACGATCCCGACGAAAGCCTCCTCGTATCGCCTGCTCCTTTTATGCGGTGGCGCGCGAGCGAAGACAATACTATCGATGTTGACAATTCTCAATTGGTATGTAATAATAATAACAATGATGATGATGAAGAATTGATTGGCGGTGCTACGAGCGTGGCATTGGCAATGGAATTAGCGCATGGTGGTCGCAATAACAACAACAACAATAGCAACGACAACAATGAGAGCAACAACAACAATGAGAGTGACAGCAACAATGAGAGCAACAACAACAGCAGCAGCAGCAGTAGTCCGCCAGTAACACCCACTCGCACTGGCGACAACAACAATAACAATAAATTGCCATCCTCCGAAATCAAGACTCCCGGCCCCGGTGCCAAATTCAGCTATGCTTCTGCCATGGACCAATTGGAAGAACTTGTTCCTTCTGCCATGAAGAAGGAGGCACCATCACAGCAGCAGCAACAGTACAACCAACAGCAATATCATACTCAACATCCATTATTGACATCATCTGTATTTCGCCATCCTTGCATTCGACACGAGAATCAAAATGAGGATTCAAATTTAGAATTGAAAAGGGGATTTCCACTCAATAACGATGATGATGATGATACTCCTACTGCTGCTGATGATGATGCTGCTGCCGCTTGTTACGACGAGGATGATGCTCCCACCAATACCATCGCCAAATTGACGACAAATTGGAATGGCAGTGACCATGATGCTGCTAAAACCATCGTGATTCGGGAGAATTGTAGTAATAGTAATCATAATCATGATAATAATGGTGATGATGGTGATGATGCCAACCTGAGTTTGGACTCTGTCAACCTCATGATGAAGTTGGTGGAGGAGGTGGGAGGCAATGATGGTGATGATGGTGATGATGATGATGCCAATCATGGTAGTAGTAGCAATGAAAATAATAATCAAGTGGGTACTACTACCAGCCAAGAGGAAGAAGCAATAGTATTTCATGAGGAGGAGGAGGAGGAGCAAGATGCCATGATTGCAAAATTGACGACGAACGAGGTTCACGAGGAAAAGGCCGAGGAATGCGAGGAAATGTTGTTTGGAGTTTCAGAACTTTCTCCACCGATTCATGATGGTGTTAGTAGTAGCAGCAGGAGTAAGCCCGACAAAGAGACTTTCATCTCATCGGATGATCAAAATAATATTTTTTTTGTGAATGGGTGGGGTGATGATAAGGGTAATGACAACGACAACGATGACGACGATGATGATGATGATGATGATGATGCATTGAACTCCACGCAGCAGATGCAAGACGGTGAAAATCATGGCAATGCAGGAGTAGAGAAAGACGACATGCCTCCTTTGTTGCCAAACGATGATGAATACAACCACGTTGGAACAGAACAAGCGCTAAATAAATCATGCCCATCAACAAGTATGGATAGCGAGGAGGGTTGCAACATTAGTCATGTGGATGATCTATCGACATCTGCCCAAGAAGATAGTCCTGCGGGCAAGCGTGATGGCCAAGCGTCTAGTAAACAAAAAGACAGCCCTGTGGGATTGTGCGATGGCAGCACAAACAGCGACAACAACGCAAACAGCTTCAGAGAGCAAGATGAGAACAATAGCCACCTCCATCGTTATGGAATCGAAAAGAAACTATCTGAGAAATCACAAGCAATGTATGGTGACGAACATGCAAACATAATCAGGGAAACTACCAATAGCCAATGGAACAAATCTGAAAGCGAGGATCCAGTTGAGGAATTTGACACAGATGCCAGTAATGAAAAAGAATGTTGGAATTCCAACATGCAATCAATGGAAGAGAAGGTACTTCTATCAGAAAGCAAACCCATCATACACGAGGGATGCTCCACCGCGAAAAATAGCGACGATGGAATTTATTTTCCCGACGGGGCAAATGAGCAAAGCGAATCTACGAACAATGGCCTGGAGATTAAAATGTCGACCTCAAAAAGAGTTGGCCACAAAGAAGTAAATGACGCCACATTGACTGATTCCTATTGGAACCTTTCGACTGACGGGGAATCGGCCCTCAATTTGTCCAGTGAGTCAATCCAATGCAATGTGATTTTAGATGTAGAGAACAACAACATTGAATCGGAGACCAAATGGGAGGATTGCGATGTGGTCGCCGAAAACAGAAACGATGCAAAACTATCAATACACGACGATTCTTCACAAGAAGTGGAGCCCTTTATTGAAAAGGAGGCAATTGCTACCAAACCTCGGGCGAAAAATCCTATTTTGTCTCCTCATCTAGACAGTGCTTGTCTCGAATCTTCGAACTTGGACGACTCTGTGCTGGTGCCACCTGTAAATTTTGCGCATTGTTTGAGCCCAATATCCAAAAGTTCTTCTCCTCACAACTGTGATGATGCTCCTCAAAGTTCGCACTTGACAATTGATGAAAGTTTAGCTCACTTCGACGAAGCTGACAAATGCAATTATAGTGGGGTAAAGGATCAGGCAGATCCACAAACACGCAGTTCTGAAGACGGCAAATGTGATGCTTTTAAAAGTACACAGTTGAGACCAGGCAGCCCCAACGAAACCAATGATATTGTGTACTATGATCAGATAACTCAGCATCAGGAGCATGTCTTTTGTGAGCCCCAAAATCACTCGCCACCAAGACACGCTGTAGAGGAAGGTGTGATAACTGAGAAAGCCTCAATTTTCGATGTTTTGTCTCGGCCCATTCCCGAAATCGCTGACAGCAATTTTCCCATACATGATGCGCCCTACAAAACGCATGACATTCCTTTGGAGATGGATACATGCCTTGTGGAAGAAACATTGCTATGCGGCACCGAACAGTTGTGCGATGATGAGGAATACTATTATGCAGATAAACCAACACAAGACAGCTGTGAGAAATCCGAGACATTGTCCAGTACTCACTTGCGTTCTATTGATGATGCCGATGCAAACAGTATAGACAAGGGAAATAAGAGAAAATCACTTGATGATCTGACTTCTTTTCAGAAGGATTTTGACTCAACATCAAACGCATTTTTGGAGAAATTGAGAGGTGCAGCAGAAAATCGGAGACGCGAAGTTACGCGATGTCGCTACTCTCTGGAAAGGAAAGAGCAACTTATTTTGGAGAAAAAGGAAGTTGCCTCAGATCTACCAACAGTTTGCGAAGAACCGAAACCATCTCCCAGATTATCAGTACCATCTTCCTGCCCGTCAAAGAAGATCGAAGGACTCGACCCTTATAAACCGTTCAAGGCGAAGCCATTGCCAGCATCAGCGTTAGATACCGGCAACAAAGGTCAACGCGGTATCCGGATAGCAGAAAGACGTGTGTCTACTGCACCTAGTGCACTACGTTTTGGCACATGTCGGCGTGAATCTAGTGCATCGACTGCCCATATCCGAAAGAAGGCAGTAGAAGTCCCGACGCGCAAGTCTCTTGCGCCTGGAGAAAATCCGTACATTCCGTTCAAAGCGAGACCAATGCCAGGTGCAGCTTACTCGACAAATTCCACTCGTCCATCAACAGATTCCGTGCAATCTCTTGGTGCCAAGCGCAAGAATATTTGTCAAAGTGAAACAAACACCAAGAGCGCAGCAGCTCTCAATGCAAAACCACCAAAGAGGTTGTTGTCTGGAAAGGCAGCCTCGGTCGTAAAAGAAACGAAACATCAACAACGTCTGAAAGAAGAGGAAGCGATACTAAGAAGGAAATCTTCGTTTAAAGCTCGACCCTTACCAGTTACTGTATCAAGGAGGAGCCATGAACAAAGTATGGTAGATGACTTGGTTGGTGTTGATATATTGTCAGCTTCATGCAAGGAGAATTTCGTGAATGCATCATCATGTCAAGAACATGAAAATACATTACAAAAGAAAAGACAATCGATTACAGGACCATTTGTTCCCCGGAGTACTCTTCGGGCCGAAAAAAGGGCTGAGTTTGAAGCGGAAAGAGTGCAGCGAGAAAAGAAAAATCAAGAAGATCAAGTGAAACGCAGAATAGATCTTATTGACAAAACTACAGCCGAGATCAACGACTTGAAGAATTTCATTAGATGATTGATCATTGTGTCCCATTGCGGTTGAGCAATATGATAAAGCTTGACCTTTATTCTTATGTAATAATACCTTGTGCTATGTCTCCGCAGAGGTATGTGTTTCTATGCTAAAAATAATATGAAAACGGCCTTACTATGATAGTAATATATTTTTTGTATGTCTACCAATTTTTATGATGCAGGTTGCATGTCCTTCACAAGCTTTGTGTTTATGTTCTCTATTTTAATACACGATGCATTCAATGAGCAACAGTTCCATCTGTGTTAAAGTATTGCTGGGAAAGATTCAACCATAATGGCGTGGCAAGTTATTCATCCGGTCTAGAGAAACTTGCAATTAATGTTTGAGAGATTTGTTATCAGAGGGGACATAATTTTTTCTGATAAAATGTTTCAGTCTTCATTCAAGTTGATGGTGTCCCATGCTGCTTCTTCGACTCAATTTGCCAAATGGATTATTAATATAGAAGGGTCAGCATTGAAAGATAGTGCATACATAAAAGACAAAATGTATTTATTTTATATTGTTCTATGTAAAATTGATTATCATGATAATCGTTGTTATTTTCTCATTTTTCTAACGATATAACAAATTCTCCAACACCTACCCATTGGATTCGTTCTCAATCAATTTTGAATTGTCCGTCACCAAATCAGTTGGCGTCGGCTAACATCTCAGGAACACTTCTTGGTCTCGAATCAAGGTAGATATTCTTGAGAATATCTACTCTTGTCTCGAATCCTAGAAGAAGCGTCAAAGCAAGCTCTGCTCTCTGTGTTCACCAAGAACATACGACTTATGTACGTATCATATCAGTCACAAGTCTTTTCAGCAAATCTGCTACAAAATACACTGGAAAGTAAAATGTAGGACTTCATTGCACCAGGAAGATCCCAAATATGTAAATTTTTATACTGAATCCTACGTCAACGTCTACAGGCCGTTTGGGATCTTACAAGTTGAGACGAGTTCGCGTTGTCATGTCGGCGGGATCTATTGAAGAGAATTGATCTATTGTATCTGACACACGCCACGATCAATTGCCAATCTCGTCATAGAAGCAGAATGAATGAAGACGAAATAATCGTTCTCAAACGGCATCTGATGGAAGGTATCGTAGAGAGAGATACGATTGACGAATGATGCATTTCACAGCGGTATCAAAGATGAGAACACCTGAAGAACAGTTTGGAGCTAGGTAGAGCAAATCACAGTTCTCGTTGGAATGTTCAATTTGATCGCACGCACAGCGTATGCAACTGTATGCAATATGCAATCACAAATTGATTGAAAATGATCGTTTCTTTCCACGACCCAGTCACCTTATGAATTACAGCGCATATTCTAACAATAAAATAGTACAACCATAAACAAATTAAATTCTAAAACGAAATGGAAAATATGGATAGATCAGCAAAGAGTCACCAGTCTGTGGACCCCAATATATCGGCAATGCACGGAGGCTGGCAAAATTCAACACCAAACCCTGAAATAATGGAAGACATGGAGAGTTTGAACCACCAACACATCGACGTATGTTCAACGTACGATGCGGACTTAGTGCTAAGGAAAATCATGGAAGATCGTGCTTCGATTTTGACTCTTCGAGGCAAAGTGGCTAAAAATGAAGCAGAGCTGATGACTGCTAAGGTATGGCAGCTCCAAGCGAGCAAATCGCTCGACCGCCTAGACGAGGATGTTCAAAAGGAAATATCAAAAGCTAAGAATTCAGTTATGGAATACAACGAATCGTCGAAGCATTACATCCGAGGATTTATGTCAGCATTCGAAAGTGGCGACGTTGAAAAACTTCCTCGACACCCGTTTCTGCCAAACCCCCATGAGCTCGAAGACGCTATTTCTAAGCGCAAGGTGGCACTCATAGAAAAAATCCAGGCAGATAATCGGGTCAAAAAATTAGAGCATATCAAATCACAGAATTGCATCACCAACAAGGTTTTGAAGAAAAACGAAGAAGCCTTCCTGCGTGCAATCTCCCTTGCAAAGACTCAATTCAGTGAATCGTGTGAATTGTGGCTCGCCCATGTTAACCAAATAATACTCTCGGACGTCCCAACATATCCCCGTAATACCGAAAATGAAAAGGTAAAATATTTTAATTAATATCTTATGCCGAAGTAGCACAATATACCAAGATGTTTTTGCTCACACACTATTAACATCATGTCTTCAATCATTTTATCTTATATTTAAAAGAGGAAAGAACATGTCGACAATACCAATATTGACATAGAGAAGCAAAAAAGGACAAATAAAAGATATTTTTCACAACTGAAACATGGTCTAAATAAACCATTGGAGCCCGAACCTAAGCGGACACATCTAGAGAGAGACAATTATCTAGCAACATTTGACGCCGCCAGTTTAGCTCATGCAATACAAAAGTCAAAGAACAAAGCCCTCAAAGCCAAATTATCCAAGTACGCAAAGGCAATAGATCTGTCTCGAGATGACTCAGAACTTCTTCCCTCTATGGTTAGCACAATAACTGAGACTCATAAATCGAACTTGGAAGTGCCTGAGTTCAATACGGGGCTACCCAATGAGAGAGCAACTCTCCATGACTCAACACCTCCTGCATCTTCCACTGCAAAATGGGGTACAGATTGCACGCTACCTCGAGAAGAAGATCAATTCGACAAGGAACCAAGCAAGACAAATTACGAAACACAGTCATTGACGCAAAAGAGCAACAGCGTTGCTCGATCAGACAGCAATCATGATGACGAGGCATCTGTAGCTGAAGTTTTAACTCGAATGGGGAATGATACCTCGGATAAATAGTTCGTCCTCATATTATTTCGATACTTCCATAATTTCAATCGTTTGCCTCTGCATGTATATTTTATTTATAATTTCAACACGAAAGAGACTGTTTTTATTAGGGCGTTTCCTCGATGCAACCAAAAAAAATGAATGTTTTCTTTTTGCAATAATGGTTTGGGAACCACACACCCGAACAAAATAAATAAATACAAACTAGTATAATATGTGCAAAAATGAAAATTGTAAAAACGAATCATGGGAAATATACTTACCCGAGAGAGTAGCACGCATTTGATGACGATACTCTTTCTCGGTCCAAAATGAAATAGAGATGATGCATTTTACTCAACTTGGTAATTTAATAATTTAACAAGCCTTGAGCCTTGCAAGCAGTGTTTCCATACATTTTTCATCATTCCAACCTGGAATGGAGTGTCTCCATGATTTACTATCGCCTTCGCCTTCCTGTTTCTTATTTTCGCATGCAGCTTCCTCGGATATATGCTCCAGCCCTTCCCTCATTACATCATTATTTCCCTCAATCGGAGCCAATACGAATTCTTCAGCAATTTCATCCGTCAGAACTTTAATCCCTTGCTTCGCAAAGAAATCTCGCATTGTTGAAAGGTCTCTCTGTAATAGCACTGATGCATCAGGGTGTCCCCGTTCGACGGCCTGCCCAAAGTCAATCATTACCACTTGCAGACTTTCGTCCTCCCTGTTTCGCTCGTTTGGAGGTAGAAAGCGATTTTTTTTTGAGATTTGCCACGATGGGACGATCAAAATGTTATATTCGCTTAAGTCCGCATGGACAAGTCGTGCGCAATGATATAGCCTACTCGGAACATAGAGGCAGTAAAAGAGTGAACATATTAGATAGATCAAGCATGAATACCATTGATGACAATTTGCACATAAAAGGTCCTTACCTACGTATTGCAACAAGCGATTGGCAATACAGCGTCGTCCACTTGTCACTTCCTTTCTTGATTTCGATTTCCTTCAACTGAAGAAAATATGAATAAATACATAACACACCATAAACCCAATACAAACGAAATAACAGCATCAATAAGATGAACAAATAAACTCGAGATTGATAAATATAAAAATAAATCATAAGAAATAAAGATTCACCTGAGGAGATGGCCAGCCATCCTCGCCAAGAAAACGCATGAACAAAATGTTTTCTTTTTGCATCAATGGTTTGGGAACCGCCACGCCTGACCGATCAGCACGAATTAAATTGCGATATTCTTTCTCCGTCCAAAGGACAACTTGTTCTCGTTGATCATTGGTTTTGAACTTTTGTTTGTGATAGCGTGGATCGCCGTCAACATACGCACCTCGACCTTTAAACTCTGAAATTCTTTTGAATACTTTGACGGCGACGTCGTAACCATCACTTCCAGGTGTCTCGATTAGGGGAGAAAACGATTTTTCTTCGCCAACAGTAACTGCGTCCCCTTCTCTTCCTCTCCAACCAGCCTCGGCATGATACACCAGCGCCTCCTTCCCTTCTTTAACAACTCCATTGCATTTGTCAATCAGTCCTGAGTTGATGGCCGCAGTAATTTGTAATCGTGCTGCACCATCCATCGCTCCCCCGCGAGTTCGCCCAGCATTCATATTTTCTGCACGTCCGTGCCCTTGTTTTGCAACGCCTTTTTTCATTCCAGATTGTCTGTCCTCGGCACGACGAAATGCATTATATGCCCGATCACTGAGGGATGCAGTCTTTTTGTTGTCGCTGTAAGCACCCTTGAGCTTGGCACCTTGGCTGCCAAGTAATTTTACGGCGTTGCTGCGATGCTGGAGCTCTGGGTCGTGCTTTGTTTTGATTTCATTTTTGGGTCCGATGAATGTATGCTTATCTAGACGCTTCCAATTCTCACCTGTCGGATTTTGGGAATTCATTCTTATGCCATCATCGTCATCGTCATGGTCATCAGTGTGCATGTCATGATCGCCACCTAGATGTTGATCATCTCCATAATAATAGTAACTTGCACAATCATCGTCAATTGACGCTGAATTTTCTCCTCTACGAGTGTCATCATCAAACACATCATCAAAGTCTCCACATGGTTTACTCGAAAGTAATTTCCCCATTCCCCTCTCTTCCTCCTTTCGTCGATCTACAACCCGACCGTCACCACCGCTTCCGTATTCCTTTTCCGATGCAAGCTGCATCCTTTGGAATTCATCTCTCCCCACAGTTCTAACTCCTGCGCTACCCCCATTGCTTATTTGTTCCCTCTTTGTCTGTGCCGCCCGAGCATCTTCCTCTCGTTGCAGTTGAAGCGCTAATTGGAGAGATGCCGCCTCGGCAGCAGCGTGGGCTGATTGAGAGGAACTGTATTCGGCGAGATCGGCATCATGAAGTGCTTGAGCAAGTTTCTCTGATTCGTCTTGGTCGAAATGAGTGGATTCGTTTGCAGAGGCGGCAGTAGCAGTAGCAAAGCTATTTTCGTTTTCCATCCCTTCGTCTGATTCCACATTCGATTCTTTCTTTGCACACATCTCCTCCTCAACCTCCATTGCGCACGCATCGTTTTCTTTCTTGGGCAATGCGGATGGCTTTCGATCTTCTTCGTCTTCGTTGGCATCTGCGACTTTGGCCGTACTGTCACTGTTGATGTCACCAGAACTGCTTTCAAAACCGGCGCTTTCTATAGCAGTCGCACCACCGGCTTCCTGAAGTGAAAGTGCAATTGCCATTTTCATGTCTTCGCCCATATCATCGTCAGCAGCAGCAGCAGCAGCAGCAGCAGCAGCATCAGTAGCAGTACCACCACCATAGTTTGAAACATCAGTATTCGCATTGTTGGAAGAAGATACATGATGCCTCTCATCACTGACGACCCCAGAAAAAGTAACGGAAGAAGATTTGTTCTTCAACACCGACGGAACACGATTTGTCTCCACATCCTCTTGTTGGTGTTGTTGGTGTTGTTGGTATTGTTGTTTTTGCTGCTGCTGCTGATCACGCAACGAAGCCTCAATCGCCAGACGCATCATTCGTTCTTCTTCCGTTTCTACATCTTGACAAAAGGTAACTCTGGCAGTACTACTGGTAGCATTGTTCCTCCCAGATTCATTGTTATTGTTGTTGTTGTTGTTGTTGTTGTTGTTGTTGTTGTTGTTGTTGTTGTTTCTATTTTTGTTTCTTTGGTGTTTACTCTTTTCGGACTCTTGTTCTGCCATAATGTCTGCCAGTGATACTTTGGGTTTGTTTGAATTAGTAGTATAATTACTACCACCATTCCCGGAAAGATTATTGTCGTCATCCTCTGTGAGTGTGATGTGCGTATTAGTATTGACATCAGCAGCAGCAGCAGCAGTAGCGGTAGCAGTAGTAGTAGAAGAATCGTCATAGAAATGAACACTGGATCGTTTCTTTTCATTGACATTGAAATTGACGAGTTGGGATGATGGCTGGGACGGTGCAGCGCACCGAGTAGTATCGTTTGTGGGGGACTTTCTACCCCATGCATTTCCAGCTTGTTTGGGAAAGACTTTGGGTGCGGCTACTGCTATGGAAGATGGTTTGCTAATAATGGCACCATCGTCCTCAATGTCGGAATTGTTTGCATGACGACGACGACGACGACAATCTTCTTCTTCTTCTTTCGTGTCGGGGGACAATTTATCGGTATTTGGATCTAGTAGTACAGTATTATTTGAATTAGCTAGAGTTGCATCGGCGACATTATTATTATTTTTGTGAATATTTGATCCGCTCTCGATGGATGCTGCCTTTTCGTCCATTGCATCATTGGCAGGAGCCATGATGGTTGCGTCATTCGCTTTGGCAGCCATGTTTGGCGTGGCGATGACGTCGTCTTCGGGAGGAGATTTGAGATCCATATGTATGTATGTATAATGAATCAGCAAATTTCAGGGAATGGTCGATTTCGGTGTTGCGTTGACGATGCACGGTGTATCTAGTGCTCTATCTGTGTGCTTTGGGATAGGATGGGTCTGTGAGCCCTGCTGTGAGCTGTGAGTGGGCATTGGGATGCGACAAGCGACAAGTATTAGTACTCTCTCTAGACGGCAGGAATGAAAATTGACAAGTGTGAAAAAATAGTGCGTGTCGTGCACCGTCCATCGATCGTGTTCGTGCATGATGGCTGTTGTGTTTTGTGTTCGATGATATTATTGTATGTGGTAGATATGTACCTTAGTATGATGTGGTAAGGTATGGTACTACTACCTACCATACTTTTACGATCATATGTGTCACCTGTCACGTGTCAACTGTCGTGATTATGGATTTTTGTTTTTTTTTGTTCTTGGCGTTCGCAACAATCAAGCAGCATGCAAATAATGGATACCAGGCGTGCTGCCTCTTGATCAAGCCAACAATAATGAAACTGAAATTCACATTTTTTTCACCCATGTCATGGCCTGCATTTGGGCCGTGCCACTATGATCACTTATTTATCCTTATGAACAGAATCTAATGACTACCCGACAATGATGACATTGATGTCTTCCTTAAATGCTTCCAATG
>JALLAR010000025.1:0-33472 GCA_036939335.1 Conticribra guillardii
TGGCTACCTGGGTTAGTTTGGGCGGATGCCATTGTTGGAGGGGTACGATATGATACGATATTACATAATTGGCACGGATATTGTAAGTGATTCGACAAAAGAGGTGCGTGCCACAAAAAATAAAAAAATGGACGATACAGGTAAGATACCTCTAAAAAATATCTTAAAGGGTACTACGGCTACGTATGCCTACTACAACCTTTTCCTGGCTCCACCCGGCCATAGGGCTAACAGTAATAGCAAGGTCACCCTAGTCAGCATGTGAGGACTTCTTCTCTTAGAGTATTGCCCCCCCATACATGGGACATGGGACCACCACCAAAATGTGCAGTGCATCAATGGGGGCTCAAAACTGTGTTGTGCGAGAGCTAAAAATTGAAATTGAAAAAATTTAGTGTAGAAAATGTGTATTTTCTGGTATGTTGAGGTGACAAAATAAAATTGAAGGAAAAGAGCTATCATGTAAGCTTTGCTGATTAATTTGTTTGGCACAACCCATATTCATCATCAGCTCACTGAGAGGATTGTTTTAAGCATGTGAAACCCTATTGTAATTACCATGGTTGAAGAGAAGTGGCATTTGGGGTATTTTTTGTTAGGGCAACCTTGCAGTTAGCCCTAGGTGAGGCTGGCCTATATTTCTATCAAGTTAGGGTGATCAAGCTAACCTAGGTCCATACCGGTCAAAAATTCCTGACTTAAGCTCTGATCTAGATAATAGGTTTCTAAGCCCAGCCCTCAACCTAACTCGTCTCACATTATTTAGTTCAAGCTATCTTTAACTGTAACCTTACTTGAATACTTTGGATTTTTATATACTAAAAAAACTCAACCATGCGTATGATGGCAGTATTAGTTCAGATGGTTCTTAGAGTGGAATCTACTTTTGGATTAAGTTGAGATTCAAATCCCTGGAAGTTTTTTTGCAATAAATGTAGTGACCCAGTGATAGGAAGACAATGCTTCAAACAATTTTAAATTGCAGTGTTACTTTGGTATCTATTACTGAGATATCATTGATTTCATATTTTATTGGTCGGGGCGGTTTGGAAAGTTGGTTTCTTCATGCTGAGGGTAGGTTGCTATTCTTTTTTAGTTTGGTTATGATATTGCTAGAGAGAGTTTTTGTCTGGGTGACATTCTTCAGATGCAGTGTGTCATGGGAAATCAAAATATGCACATAATTTAAAACCAAAGCCAACCAATGCATTTAGATACTATAATAGGATGAGCCATGGTGAATTGGAAATGAAGTTTAGAAAAGATGACTATAATATCTGATTCTTTCTTCTTGTTTCTCGTACCATTATCATGGTTGTAGCTAGTGAAATGCCAGGGCAAATTATTTGACCTGGCAATAGAAAAAGTAATATATCCAACCAATTCCTCTAAGCTTCATATTACTTTGGTGTCTGCTGTCGAACATTGATTGAAACTTTGGCATTTGGCACAGGCGGCTTGGAATGGTGGTGCTGGTTCCTTCATGTTCATGCTGAGCTGAGGCTGAGGGTAGGAAACTACTTGTTTTTTTGTTGCATAAAAAAAATCACGTGCCTAACCAAAATAATGGCACTTATCTCAATGAGATTTAAGTTGTTTCAAGAGGAGTCATGTGAAATAAAGTTGGGCACATGTCTATGATGTCTTAATATATTATTTCCTGTAACTAAGGCCTCATATTAGATGAGAGCTTTGGTTTTTCATAATTTTGGTCTATACCTTATGGTCACAGGATGTTCATGTGTCTAACAAAAATAGTGTGAGGTATCTCAATGTGATTAAATTGTTAAGAGGAATCACATTAAATGAAGTTAGGCTCATGTTCATGTCTACAATGGCCTGATACAATGCTTGCCTCAGATAGGATGAGTGCTTTGGTCTTAGGATTCTAATGTGCCTGACCAAAATCATGGCAGTTATCTCAAAGTGAATAAAGTGTTGAGATGAATCACATTAAACAAAGTTGAGCACATGGCTAACATGGCCTGAAAATGGTTTGTGTGTTTGGTAGTGGAACCAAGGCCTCAGATCTCAAATGATCAGGCAAAAGCTTTGATTGTCATGCTTTGGTCACATGATTCTCAATTACCTGACCAACCAAGATCATGGCAGTTATCTCAAAGTGAATAAATTGTTAAAAGGAGTCAAGTGAAAAAAGTTGGGCACATGTCTAGCATGTAGCATGACCTGGTGCAATATTTTCTGTCTTTGGTGTTGACACTGAAGCTTCCTCAAATCAGACGAGAACTTTGTTATTTTTGTGTTTTGGTCATAGGATTTGTGCCTGTCTAAAATCAAGGCAGTTATCTCAATGTGATAAATATTTTAAGAGGAATCACATGAAAGAGAGTTGGGTGCATCATGTTTAACATCACCTGATACTTTGTTTTGTGTGTTTGGTTGTGGGACCAAGGCCTCAGACCAGATGGGAGCGTTGATTTCTCTATATATGGTCATAGGATTCTCATGTGCATTTTGCCTGGCCAAAATCATGTCAGTTGTCTCAATGTGATTAAATTGTTAAGAGGAATCCCATGGGGAAAATGGGCATTTGTCTAAAATGGCCTGATACAATGTTTCCTGTGTATGGTAGTAATGGAAGTCAACTGAGGCATCATATTGACGAGAGCTCCATTTTTCTATCTATAATCACAGGATTTTGATGCGCATTGCACATTGTACCTTACCAAATTCATGTCATGTGAGTAAAGTGTTCATAGGAATCACATGAAACAAAGTTGGGCACATGTCTAGCATGACCAGATATAATGCTTTCTGTCTTTTGCATTGACACTGAAGTATCAGACCAGATGAATGTTTGGAGTATTCATGCTTTGGTGAAAAGATTTACATGTACATTTTAGCTGTTTCTACTGGCAGCCCAATGTCCATCTTTGAGAATCTTTTTTATGAAAAGTGGATCCATACCGTCCCATCTATTCCTCAAAACTTGGCAAGGTGGTTCATTGTGCGGATGATATATCAACACAAGAGATTAGAAATGTAATGACCATTGTTGTCTGAACTCTCCCACTCAACCACAATATCAACAAAGGTATTACTGGCAACTGACAACAAATAGAATTTACAAGAGCAACACTGGAAGCAACATTGTCAACAGCATTTTGGCACCACCTCATCCACCATACCCCATAACCTCACCAGCAACAATATAAGCAACAGTAGTGGCAGCAATAGTAAGAACAGTATTAGGGGAACACTGTACAGGATCAATAGCAGGAACAATATCAGCAAATTAATTGATGCTTACTAGATAGTTGCAGTTGATTGTTGCATTATTTTTATTATAAAATCACACTAGATTGATTGTTATGTTTTCTTTCATTACTAATAATGATGGTAGTTGCTGCTGCTATATTGTTGGTGGTGGCCTCTTCATCGGTGACATCAGTTGATTTAATGATATTAGTTATTGTTGTTTGGGTGATTGGATTAAGGGAATGTGGGAGGCATGGAGAGGGTCACCCAATTCAGACAAAAATTGATTGAATGTAATGTCAATTTCTCATCATCGTGATGTTAATGTGAATTATTGTGACAATCATGGGTCCCAACGACCAGATTGATGGTCTTGACTCCTGCTATTGACATATTGCCAGTGGTTGTGAGTGGTATGGGGGTCATGCTCACTTCCATTGATTTGTGGCTATTAAAGCAGGAGGATTCTTGGTGGCGGGCTGATCATCTGATCACATGGATTATCAATGTGCCATTGTGTTGCTGCTTCTTGTGTGGTGATTGGGCAATCTCACAAAGTGGCATGACATAACAATCAACAGAATGGAAGAACTTGAAGGGAGAGATGTGTTGGTTGGGACGAAGGATGAAAGGGCCGACAGGAACAAAGCTTGACAAGACACAAAAAGACACCGCACCCGTGCTGATGGTACCTGCAAAAACTAGGAGAAAACCACCCCAACCAACAGGGAGTCCACCAAGGCTCTCATTTTAATTGATAGAGGATGGTTGGGATGAGGGAGGAGTGATACGAAGACAATGGTGCAATGGAAAAAAGATGCAACAATCCACTGCAAGAAAGCTAGGTATTTTCATTTGCAGGTGCATAGTTCATATGATTGAAGATACAGATGAACTTTTTTCTTGACAGGACATGGCATGGGCAAGCAAGAAAAAATGATGAATTGTGTAGACCCCTCAAGGGGATCAAATAATTGGATTATTGTTGAGTTAATGGCACCACAAAGATTGCATCCAGGGGAATATTGATTATTTATCATTATCAATTGAACCAGAGATGGGATAAAAATGATGAGCTTTTTGATGCATTTTTTATCATCTGGCCTGCACACATATTCCCCCAAAACAATTCCAATAAAAAGATCCATTTTCTGCTCAATTTTATTTTACTCGTGACTAGAATCATGTTGACCGTGGACCCCCTTTCATGATTATCTTTGAAAACATATTGGAGGTTTAGTGTGCAAAGAGCATTTCTTGATAAGAAGGGCTTTTAATATTGTCAGCACATGGTGATTAAATCATGCAAATTTCATATCTCATGTTTTAAAATAAACATGGCTTAAAGTATCATCCATTTCACCCACAATAACTAATAAGTATAGCATCATAAAATTACGGAGGTATATCATTGCACTTGAGCTTTAGGCACCAACCACTATACCATCATCTACAAAGTACCAAGAGAAGAGAGAAGATATGGGGAACAAATGCATAAACTGAACATGCATCAACGTCAATATTCAAACAAAGAGATATTCCACAACAGCACAATAGATAAAAGCAAAACCATAAACATGTCTCTCACAACGGGGGCAGGAGATACTCAAGAAAAGAATAAGTATGGAAACAGCTGAGGTTACTATAAGAATTATCTAAGGAGAGGAATTTGATAGAGGTTTTGGCAAGAAAGAAGTCAAAGGCCTGACACAGAAGAAATGAAATACTGTATTTCAAATTAGCAGCAGCGTTGTCAGGAGTGCCAGGAGGAATTCCAAGAGTGCAAAGATTGCTGTGGGTTCAAGAGAGGAAAAAGAGAGAGTGAGCACTCAGTCATAAAACCTTTCAATCTCACTCCACATGACACTCATACTAGCAGGTTGTAAACATTATATGAGTTCTGGTTCTGAGTTCTGAAGATGCAGAACATGGTACCAAGGAATCTCATGCTAAAAACTACCAATATTAATACACACACACAATATTTCATTAGGTACATCAATGTTGAATAACCCTAATAATGCAAGAGCTATGCTTTCTCAAAACCTCAAATTCATTCCTGACCCCATGATCCATTAACAAATGAAGTATAACACAATATAAAAATACTTGATTATTGGATCATGTGCCAAAATATTTTAGTGCCCACTTGAAACATTCTTGAAAGGCGACACACATCCAAACCCAAATTAGGGTTTCTTTGTTTCAATCATAATGTGTCATTTATTATTTTGCTTGAAGCTTGAACTAAGTACCATGTGGATTACACCACCTCTCAACTCTAGCCCTCAGCAAGCTTAAATAAGCCAAAGCTTACCTCTGCAACAAATTGAGCAACCAACCCTCCAAATTTACCAATAAATTTTGTTGCTTCAATTTTCTACAAGTACAAAAGACATTCATCAAGACCCAGTACAAATTACATACACACCACACAATATCGTATATTTTGCTCATGTTCATTTTGCACTCAACAATTCTACACATACAGCTATTTCACATGTGCAAGTGTATGGTGTATGTGCACACAAAATAAAGTGTGAGAGAAAGGGAAAATTTCAATACTTGAACTTCGAATCAAATTGATAGATGACAATTCATTATCATTAGCATTTATCCCCAAAATCAAAGTTCACTCTGAATAGATGTAAATAATGTTCTTTCTGTGACACAATAACCAAAGGGTGAAAGAAGTGAGCTGGATCAAATTTAAGTACACAGGTTTTACTAATTTTTAATGGTAGAAAGATTTAAAAAGTTACTACAAAAAAGAGAGTTCCATGTAATCCCTAAGTAGAAAAATTGTTGCTCGTTTTTGAGTTACACCCAAGCGCACACAACACAACACAACACAGTGGCATCATGGTAAAAACACTTTAGTGGCAGATATTAGGGCACAACACAACAATATTTTTTGTCAAAAAATGCTCATCTCAATCATTCCCCTACCAGTTGATATTGATATTTAGTTCTGACATTAAACAAGTTGTCCACCACAAAAGTTGGTTTTATCATGGTGGATGGTGTCACCATTTATAAATTTCGATGTGACTCCATTCTGGCTAACCAGATAATAATAATAATATGCAGTATCTATTATAATAAGAAATATTGCCTCAGCTAGCACTCATATCATTGTAGATAACCATGTTGTTTCTTCATTCAAGGTTCAATGTTCAATATGTACTACTGTACAAACAACACGAGCCCCTGGGCAGATTGTACAGTTTCGTACTTGTAACATTTTTTTTGGTAACCCCTGCCCCCTCAGCCAGCCTCTCTCTGGAGCCCAAGTTATTATGCCCAGGGGGTGTACCTCTTGATATTTAACTGCACTACCTTTCGACATCTTTTAACTTGTCCCTGGTACATTTAAATACATGCGTCCATAGCGTAAGTAGAAAGAAACAATATTTTGAATTCGAAGTCTCCCAAGCCGGCCGGCTTCATTAGATATTACAATCCACGTAGAAATCCTAAATTTTATATTGGCAACTTTTTGGCCAATAGAGATTTTGAATTCCTGCATAGAATATGTACTTAAAAATTTTAAATTATAAGGCTTTGAGTCAAATTATTCTATGGACAGGTTAAAAGATTTGGAAAGGTATCTACTGTGAGAAGATATGGGGAATAAATGCATAAAGATATTCCAGAACAGCACAAGGTACAGGGGGCTCTGACCAACTATACCACCCATATTTGCTTATACTATAACTTATACCCTGCACCGCCCATCATTCGACTAGCAGAAAAATTATACCACTTTCATTCATTTTTACAGTTAATCTTTGCTAGTTACTATTACCTAGATGCAACATAACATGCACATTAACATCAATATAATGTTGTCTTAACTTGTTAAATCATTGCACACATCTAACGTAATGCATGTCAGATTGTAGGTAGATCTGGGAAATGACTAATTTTTTCAAGCAATGTTGAGATTTTCGAAAAATGATATTCGAATAATTTTGATTTTGTTAAATTTTATTAGCAGTTTCACACATTGACTGGTATCACAGTTTTATAAATAATCTGACCTCAAAGTTAGAAAAAAATAAGCTAATTATTTTGTTGGTAATAAGTACCATACTACCCTGGCAGTTCCACTAGATATCTAGCTGAAAAAATTATCAGGGGGTGGTACCATACTAGTATTATTTGGTCAGAGGTCAGAGCCCCCTGTCCCCTGTAGAAGACCTATTGTACAGGGTAAACGTCAACGGACAGATGATAATTTTTTAATTACTACCTCAAACATGAAAGGTTACTAACATAAATAGAATAAATAGTACCTATTCTGTTCTAACTGTATGCAGAGGTGACGTGGTTAATTTTCTTTGTCTTTTTCTCTTTTTCTCATCATTTTCTCTTATCTATATGTATCCAGTATCTAGCATAGTAGCAATGTATGATACTGAACGATAAAAATATTCAGGATACACTTTTTATTATTTGGAGACCACATATTGTACGTAGTACTATCTATCTAGTATTGTACCCTACCGGGGTTTCAGGTTTAGATTTCAGAGCTTGATTGAAGTTGTCTGTCGTGTGTCATGTGTATGTGTCATGTGTCACCCAACGCCAACAAACATGAGACGCGGGGCGTCACGCCGACCCCGCGCCAAACTGTCCTCTCGACAGACATCGCCTATTATTAATCATTGTTTCTCTAGTAGCGGAATGCCAGCCGACTGCGCGGTGCGGTGATCATCAACGTCGCCATCGGCATTGCTTGGCTCTTGGCGGTATCGGCATTTTCAGCAGCATAGGCTGAGCAGTCCCTGAAATATCACCAGGGAGTGCCTTTCGACCCGTGGAGAGCCGAAGGGATTTTCTTTCGTCGCGTGTCTGGTTCTGGGCTCGACCGTGTCTGTGTGCCGATACCAGGGAGGCTTCCCACGACGAAGTCATGTCGAATAATCGTAAGTGAAAGTGGTTCAATTTATACTTTTGTGTAGATATTAATACATGTTCCGCCTGTTGTTCGCCGCCAAGGGCTGGGGAAATGGACGCATAATATAATATGACCTTATCAAATTGTGTTCGGTGTAAATCCCCTGACAACCAGTGTCGCCAGTACATTCATTGCCCATGCGACGTCTTCATTTAACGAGAAGGCGCTGATATCAATATTTTTACACTATGCCAGGGAAGCTCCATCCCCCCTTTTACGTTTTCAGCTGTGTGGGAAATATTCGTTTATTTTTAACAGCCATGAAACTTGCTCTTTATTTTTATCCTTCTTGAATTGGAGATTTGTAGTCGTGGCCGCAGACGTTATGTTGTTCGTTTTGACTTGATGCCATCATTTGCGTTGCCTTTTGTCACTGCTGTCTCAATAAAAAGGTCATTGGCTGTCTCCATGGCTTACCAGCCATGGGTGCTATGAATTTGAATCCATAGCGAGATTTTATTTATTCTTCATCCAAAGAAACGTTTTTCAGGACCCGGGGCAGAGACATTTTTTGCTAATCGTTTTTCTTCATCACATCATATTATCATTATTGCAAGATGCTAAGTCAATGCTCATCACCTTTGAACGTTTCTAATTATCTCGCCATCCTTTGATTTCTTTACAGCATTTCAAAATATGGGTGTGCAAATGCCCATGTTTACTTCAGCAAATCAGCAGCAGGTATGTCTTGAGTAAAAATTTCACTATGCAGTACATTTGCAGTAACGTCATTATAAACCCCCCTTCCATTTCATAATTTTTCACCGCTGTTCTACAACCTACTCCTACTATGATGTATACTCGAATAGGGAGGTGGTGACGATGTTGATCTTCATGATATTTTTGCGGACTACTTCAATGAAGGAGATGAAGCAGCCCAATTTAATGCATATGCTCAACAACAAGCTCAAGCAGCGGGAAATATGTCTCTGCCTACCGGGCAAGGCATAAAAACCGCATGGCATACTGGTTCCCTCCCAGCCATGCATGGTTCATCCGCCCGATCACAATCCATCCAGCAGCAACCTCCCGCAAAGCGAACTCGGGCAGAGGAGAACCTATACCTTCCTCAAGGTCAAGGAGTCGCGCCAGCGATGTCCGCGCCAGGGAATTCGACCAATGGCGGAGGCATGACCGCGCAACAATTTGCCCTAGCATCTGCAGCTTCTGGCGTTGGTGCACTATCTGGCCGACTTGGCTTTATGATGCCAGGAAATGTAGGTGGAGGAGGTGGCGTTGCGCAGCAGGTTCAGATCCAACAGCAGACTTATTTACCTGATGGCTCGACACCTGTGAACTTGCCCATTGGGACGGGAATCAAAGTTGGTGGCATTACCGGAATTAATGCGATGGTACCAGGGGCAGGAGGAGGGTCTGGTATCACCGGTGGTATGCCAATAACAAGCATGCAGTGGGGACTAGGGCGGGGTGCAGTATCTAACATGCAATACGGCGTACCATTCCACGTTGATAAAGCGTCAATTGAAGATCAAATGACGAAAGAAAGAAGGCAGAGGAATAGAGAACACGCAAAACGAAGTCGTGTTAGGAAGAAGTTCATGTTGGAGTCATTGCAACAGCAAGTGCGGGGATTGCAAGGGGAAAATTCCACTTTACGAATGCTTGTTCAAAAACACATCCCTCAGCATGCCATGAAAATTATTGACGAATGTTGTTCGAAGAGCGCTCTCTTTGGTGGTGCTGAAGATATTGATTTAGATGGAGGCCCAAGCAAAGAGGAAAAAGTTGAACTTTTGAAATCAGATTTTTCCCTCATTGAGAGCCTTACGTCGGGACAACAGAATTTTGTCCTGTCAGATCCTCGCTTACCAGATAACCCCATCGTTTTTGCGAGTCCTGGTTTTTATGAACTGACCGGGTACACCCGAGAGCAAGTGTTGGGTAGGAATTGTCGATTTCTCCAGGGGACTGGCACTGATCCTAAGGCTGTAGACATTCTTCGTACCGCAATCGCTAATGGGACGGACGCCACCACATGTTTTCTCAACTACAAGGCAGATGGAAGTCCTTTCTGGAATCAGCTTTTCGTCGCAGCATTGAGAGATGCAGATAATTGTATTGTGAATTACGTAAGTTTTTTATCATAAAATCATTGTCATCATTCAAGCCTTCGCATCTCTCACCAAATCTAACGATTCACACTGTTATTGTACCCATTGTCAGGTTGGTGTGCAAACAATGATAGAACCCAATGCGGGTGCATCGGCTCTGGAAGACAAAGTTAATGCAGCACACCCATTGCAACTCGGACAGGAGGAGGAGGATGATGCTGATGGTGATGATTAACGTTTGCTCCTGTCGTTCTGGCTTATTCGCGTGGAAGCTTGGGACTAACAGTATCAAGATCAACGTCGAAACAAATCATACGTGCAATGAGGAAGATCACTTCAATCGACTCATTTTTTCTATTAACAAATATCAGAAGCATTTTTTTACGGTAGGTAGGAGGCTGTTCCAACGATCCTGATGATTAAGTTATCTATTTGCGACAATTTCATAATCTCATTGGGCAATTACCTCAGGTCAATACTTGTAGCTAATAATAAGGCATTGGTAATTGCAATGATTTAAGAATGATTTCTGTAGACTAGATGATATTTCTATCATCCATACCATCGAATAGAGATTTTGAGAGAAAGAGCAAAAAAGTTACTCTAGAGTACCAAGAAATGATCATATAAATTGTGCATAACAGGAAATAATAATAGAGCCATCCGTTTTATGTCTACTGCCTCCAACGCTCCAACTAAACCAAAAGCTTGGTGGAAAATGATCCGATTAAGATCATGTAGACCCACAAACATTGCAGGTGATCAAATGGATATTATGAAAGATAACTCAGCAGATAATGTAATGGTTGCTCCTTTAGCTCTACGTGTGCTAGAGAGAAATGTCGTTTTGGATCTATTTCTAGTTCGGTCTATTTCTAGACCCACCGATTTTAAAATAATCTGTATTTCTAGACCCACCGATCTATCCATACTGTATTTCTAGACCCGCTGGATATAGGCGATCAATATTTTGGATTTCAAACTTTAAAAATTAGAGCTGATTATTTTACTGAAGTTTCATTATTTTTTCCAACCCGATCCACGCGATTTGTATTCATAGACATGCCTGATTCAAGCATTCTGTAACTAGACCGACCCACCGGTTCAAGCGCCCCTCCTCTGTTTAGGATTGTTTTCAACACTGCGGAGATGGACGCTTTGTCCGATAATGAGAAGTTTGTCACGCTCACGCTCAATGGTGACAAATTGAAACCAAAAATTGGGTATTCACACAAGAACAAGAATGGCAATGACAAAAGCATTGTTCCGCGTTCTTTAGTGCCATTTCTCAAGAATATATTACAACTACATGACTAATTTGTGCATAACTAGTTAATTTGATTATTAAATAGCATATTTGTTCATTACAATTCTACTTAGTGTGTTTCAATTATCACATGAATTCAGTGCGTTTTCACAGGAGCATTTAGCCTGTTCTCATTGCCCCAAAATGCATTCAGAATTCAAAGTTCTGAGAATGCATTGAACATCAGCAAACCCAGGCAAGAACGGCCGGGCCTGAAAAGCGATCGCTTGGATCGGAATGTCTAGAAAAAAGGACCACTTGAATCTTGAATCGGCTGGTCTAGAATTTGAAAAATTTCTAGATCCAACTAGAAATAGACCCAAATCTACGCATCTCGTGCTAGAGTGGATACATTATACATATGCATTTATCAATAATTAATATATTGTATTACTTTTTTCTGATGCACAATTATCATGCAGGGTGGTTAGCCCCCCCGAAAAAGAATTTTTGAGATGGTTCCAGTGACAATGAAAATGGCAATGTTGAGCAGGGCTGGTGAATGGTGGCAGGGTCTGCACCACCCCAGCCCCAGAACCATGATGCCCACATTTGCATCACACCTCTCAAGTTCTGAGACGACAACGCAGATGGTAGATGTTTGATATCAACCCAATGTAGGAATTCTTAGTGTCACAAAAAGAACCAACCTCTGATCACCAATGGTACAGCTTGTCAACATATGCCACTATTACTAACTTCGACATTTCCGTACTGTCCACATGGCCCCAATGCCATAGAAATTGAAAATGGTTATCATTCATTAACATTGTATGCTTGATTTATGTTTTGTGTTTAGTCGGTTGTCAAGCCATCAGTATACACAATCTTAATACATTAACATGATAGACAAACGAGAGATTTTTATTGTAAGATGACCTGGTCTAATTATTGGTGGCGCACTTAAGTACCAGACTATTCCACTTTGACTTTGATCAGCCATCACACGTCATGCAAAGAAATCACTGGTTATTTTTTTGCTTTGTTCACAATTCAATGAATCAACAAATCAATAAGTTGCTGTCTTCAATCTTGACAAAAAAATGGTCCAGCATCCTAATTTTATTATATTGCCGAACCTTTGTGAGATGGCCTGGTCTGATTCTGGGTGGCTCACTTCAGTACCAGACTACACCATTTTGATTAGTCAAATCACATGCCATGCAAAGAAATCATTTATTTTTTTCTGCTTTATTCACAATTCAACAAATCAATAAAATATTTTCTTTACTTTTGACAAAAAATCATTCAAAATCCTTACTATTTTATCATATTGCTGAACTATTATTGGTTGAGTATAATCCCTGTTAGTTGTGGCCCTACCAAACTGTGGATAAATGCACACTCTTGTGTGTGTTAACAGGATTACGATTAAGTGGTGCACGTGCGCGTCCCGATAAAAAATAAGTATCGTACGTACACAGTCACATACTGGTACGTAGTTATCACATTTTGGTTTTTGTACGTACGTATACCCCCGTATCCATATGTAAGTAGATAGGTAATTTTTTTCGACAGCGTGCACGTCAGAGCTTTCGAAATCACTGCCATACATATCATAACTCCTAGCAGATCGCTAGGTATCGTACTTTGAAAAGTATCTTTTGAAAAGTGGGCCCTCACACTCACAAGGGCCCAAATCCGTAATCCTGTTAACACCAAAAGTGGTCAGAATCCGCCTTTGCTAAGCCAGCCGAGAAAAAGATTTACCAGAGGAGGCAGAGAAGGGGTGGCATGTGTGTGAGAGCAGATGGAGGTGGAACAAAGGATGTAGGAGTAAATGGAAGTGGAGCAGGCAGAGGTGCCTGCCATGATGGTGATTTGTGATGAATGTGGTAAAGAGAAAAAGAACTCCTTTTAAAAAGCTGACTGTGATGCTCAGGCTTTTGTTTGATCAAGTTGGAGACAAAAACGACAATGTTGTACTTATTATTATTATTATTCATCCTGTGGATGCTTAAGCTCAGCCTCACATAAAACCCTCACAAAAGTGGGTCAAAGTGCACCACCCAGGATCAGACCAGACCCAACCACCAATGGAGCTTGCACAACAACAAAAAATGACAGTAGATGGTAATCCTTGCAATTATCACATCATTGCATAGTTTCATTTTTTTAAACAAAAAACAACAGTGCTATACCAAAAACAAGGATAGAAAATGACAAGAAATTAATCATTAAAATGGCAATGAATGCTGCAAAAATGACAGTCATGATAGTCCTAGTGTCTAGTAAAAAATGAAAATTACTCTATCCTCTTATTCTTTATTCATTGAATCATTATCATTAACTATTCCTTTCTTATCAACCACATCAATACCACAATTCAGCGTCATGCAGCTGCCTGTCACTGCTGCTCCACATAGCACTTTTGGTGTTATACCAGCCATCATAGCCAAAGTAGGAATCCCTGCCAGGAATTCCGGAATTCTGTTTTTTTGCAGGAACTTCCTTTCAACCGCCCGCAGGAACCACTTATTTGAAAGCAGGAATGTCTTTAGGGATTTCTTTGTTCCCATCTGCGAGTCCCACATCATCAATCCATGAGTGCTTTTTTAATCATGTGATCAGCCATTTTTTTATCATTTTTGAATATTTTTATTATGAAAGCATATGATAGATGATGATACAATTTAGTGGGTGGTCTAAAAATATTATCAAGACATACAGTGGACATTTTAAGTCCACAGGAATTCTTGCAGGAACACGAAATTCCCTGACAAACAGGAAATTCCTGTCCATAAAATTGCAGGAACCAAAACAGGAATTCCCTTTGAAAAAAATGAAATTCCCAAATTCCTGCTCAGATTCCTGTCCTCAAGCAGGAACCAGGAAAACAGGAATTCCTTCTCTAGCTAGGAACCGAAACAGGAATCTCTTGTGGAAAAATTGGAGCTCCTTCAAAATTTTGGAATTCCTGAATTCCCGTTCAGATTCCTGTCTATGAGCTATGAGCAGGACCCAGGAAAACATGATTTCCTTCTCTATCATCATGTCATGTGAGAGAGGATGGGGCAATCTGCATATGTCTATAGAGTCACCACACCATTGCCATTGTCACCCTCAATTTCCCTTTTCCCGACCCTCTGCCCACTGTCCACCCTGTGTGCACACCACCCCCTTGAGCACAGGGTACTCATCATAGACAATGTTTTTCAAGTATGGTGGAGCGCTCCATGTTTATGTTGTCCTTCTTCTAAAATTGATATCAAACAACACATACAATTTCATAGTTAAATGTAGTCCTTTTATTACAACAATGAATTCATTTTGTCTGAAATAATTTTAAGATGTCGTGGTATTTCTTACTCCCAATCCATTATTATTTATTACTGCTTGTTATTTTTATAACTCTTCACGAGATGATTCAAATTGATTGCTCTGTGTGATTAACAAAAGACACTACATTTCAGCTTGTCATGAGTAGGCAGGAGGCAGATGCAGATGCAGATGTTTGAGTTGGCGTTGACTGTGGGCCATAGGTGTAGGGATGGGAACTCGAATCTTTCATTTTTGTGATATGAATAACAAATAGAAACAAATGGCCATCATCTGTGATGAGGAAAAGGGACACACGTACCATCTCCATAAATGGCGGTTTAAGAGAGGTGCGTACCTTACCGCGGTGTGGCAATTGACAGGCTATCGAGGGGGAGCATGCGTGCATGACACTGACAGCTGATGGCCATGGTGTCAGTGAGTTCACTGTGTGTAGGATTTTTGTGTGATCTTCAGCAGTCGAGGCCGAGTGTTATTGCTCCCCGTAATATTACCCATCATTGCAGCGGGAGGGTTTTTGTGTGATCGTCTGCCACATGTCATCTCGAGGATCATCACTCACTGCTGCATAGTATAGATGCATCATTATAATTATACTTTTATTTTCACGTGTAGTCAGTTTCAGAGAAGTAATGTCAGATGGGCATATGCATATGCTCATCACTGACACAAACAGCAGCATAGGACCGATGCTCATGCGGGGAATACCATACCTAATACACAGAGTAGTTCTAATATCAATATTATTTTAGCCCACTATTATTGTTTGTCAGTTTCATCAATTTTTGTAATTTTCTGTCATTTTTGTCATTTCATTTTTCATGCTGAATGACGGATGGAAAATGGAAGAGGAGAATCATTGAAATCCTACGTAGATCATCATACAAATCCTGCATGCGAGTCAAAGCTATTGCGATCCTACGTGCCTACTTCGTCTTTCATTCCGCTTCCGTCGTTTCGTTGTGAACAGAAAGATCCCGGAAGATTTGCCGTGATCTTTTTTTTTTGATGAATCAAAAAAGTGCCGACCATTTTTTCTCTCTCACTCGTCATTTGTATCTTCCATAATGCTTCCGTCACCATTACATCATCAATTACATCGTCATCAATCAATATATTGAATTCCTACGCTATCAACGTTACTTCCGTGATGCTTCCGTCTTCATGACATCACGATTACGTCATGAATTGTATCATCTCCAACCAAAATTTCCACAAGAGAAAATATTATTTTGACGCATGCACTTTCACCACACATGAAACATGAAACGAACTCACAATCTACTGAGATCTACTCACAAATTGCACCAAAAACAACATTTTGGTTCTATTGAGTTGTTGCCAAACTCACCATCAAACAAAATCATAAAAGCAACGCCCTTAAAACCAAGCAAGACAATACGACGAACCAACAGTAAGTTCCCACAACAAAGAATCACAGCATACAATCCAAAATGATGCTCTCTGCATCTCGCTCCATGGCCGCGGCACGCCGCCACGCCGCCGCCAAATCATGCTCCCTTCGCTCCCTATCCTCATTGATAGCGCATCAACACCAACACCAAAACCAACACCGGCAACAACACCAGCACCAACACCACGGACAAGAAGGAAAATGCACTCACCGCCAATGGTTCTCCTCCATGTCCTCTCTCAACGAACCAACACTCTTTCCCACTTCCACTGCCACCACAGCCACCGCCAGCCCCACCGATCCAAACAACATCGACGACGCCATGCTCCGCTCCGACGTCCGCACCATGGGCACACTCCTCGGCGACGCCATCCGACTCCACCACGGCGAAGACGTCCTCTCCAAAGTCGAGACACTCCGCGGAATGGCCAAGGAAAGCCGCAAAGCCGCCAAACTCGCTCCTTCCGGTGCGGAACGATTGCAGCCCATGGTCGACATGGTGGAGAAATTGACTGCCAAGGAATTGGTCGTTATTTCCAGAGCATTTGCTCATTTTTTGGGAATGGCGAATGCGGCGGAGGCGCATCAGAGGTGTCGCAGGTTGAAATTGGATTTGTTACGGGAGGTGACCGATGGTAGCATCACCAGCAGCAGCAGCACCAGTGCTGGCAGTGATGGCCCCCCTCCTCCCATCGGAGCGCTGTACGCCACCAAACACGATTCCACCGCCGGAGTCCTCTCCCAATTACACTACAAAAACAACATTTCCAAAGACGAAATCTACAAATCCCTCACCACCCAAACCGTCGAACTAGTCCTCACCGCCCACCCCACCCAAGTCAACCGACGCACCCTCCTCGAAAAACACGGCCGCGTCCAAGCCATCCTCAACGAAGCCGACGCCCTCCGCACCCACTCCACGCCCTTCCAACGCCAACTCCTCGACGATGCCCTACGACGCGAAATCGCCTCCATATGGCAAACCGACGAAGTATCCCGCGTCAAACCCTCTCCCCAAAGCGAGGCCGAACGAGGCACCCTCGTCATCGAAACGGTATTGTGGGAGGCGCTTCCAAAATTCCTCCGAAAATTGGATGCCACCATGAAATGGGGCCTCGATTCCTCTCGCGGCCTCCCTCTCACGGCGTCCCCCTTCAAATTCGCATCGTGGATGGGAGGAGATCGCGATGGCAATCCCAACGTCACCCCCGATGTCACGCGGGAGGTATGTCTCACGAATCGGATCAAGGCGGCGACGTTGATCGAAGCCGACGTGAGGGAATTAATGGGGCTCATTTCCGGGGATCCTCCGATTCAATCCTCGACTCTTTCCGCAATGCAAAAGATTAGGGAACGGGTGGGAGCCGATTCTCGCGCCCCGTATCGGTCGTATTTGCATCCCGTCGCGACCAAGTTGGCGAGGACGGCGGCGTGGGCGAAGCAGGAGTTGCAGCGGTTGGAGAAGAAGAATAATCCGAACTATGTGGTGTCAGAGGCTAGCGTGGAGAATGTTGGGAAACCGTTGGAGATGGGAGTTGTGACGGCGGAGGAGGTGTATTTGGATAAGGAAGAATTGATGGAGGAATTGTTGACGGTGCATCAGAGTTTGTGTGAGACGGGGAATGAGGGGGTGGCGAATGGGAGGTTGGCGGATGTAATTCGAAAGGTTTCGGCATTTGGTTTGACGCTGGTTCCGTTGGATGTTCGGCAGGAGAGTGATAGGTGAGAAAACAGCAATTATTGTGTTATAATTTGTAGATGGTGGGTGTGGTTTGGTGTACGAAAGGGAAATGAATTTCGGATTCCATGGGAAATTAGTCTGAATATGATGGAGTAGTGTCTAGAATATTTGGAATTCAAAATCTCACTTTCATTGTTTCTTCCACTCCTTGAACGAATATTATAAAGGCATGCCGAGGCACTTGACTGCATCACCAAGTATTTGGGATTGGGAAGTTACTTGCAGTGGGATGAAGGTGCTCGTGTAAATTGGTACGTATTCTGTGTTGCATTACTACTCTTTGACCTCCATTATTATTTATTGGCACTATATCATACTAATTCTTACATTGCAACTTGTTTTTTCGTTCATGTATCCATCATAATATCATCTAAACCCATTGTCCAATTCGGAAACATCATAGGATCACACAACAACTACAATCCAAACGACCACTCATCCGTGCCGGCGCATGGAATGAATCCGGTAATGAAGAATTCTTCACCCCCACTTCCATCGACACACTCGAAACCTTTAGCATGATTTCTGAACAATACGATGAAAGTCTGGGCGCCTACGTCATTAGTCAATGCACATCTGCCTCGGATATTATGGCGGTACTCCTCCTTCAGTTGGATGCGGGGGTGAAGAAACCGCTACGAGTGGTGCCATTGTTTGAAACATTGGATGATTTGAATGGTGCTGCGGCGACTATGGAGCAGTTGTTTAGTATTCCTGCGTACATCGGAAGCCTGCAAGGTAGAAAGCAAGAAGTCATGATTGGTGAGTTACATTATTATTTATAGTGTTGCAAAAGATATTCTATTTTCGCTGAGAAGGGTTAATCTCAAGTTAAATTGTGTTGTGATATCTTTTCATTCAGGTTATTCGGATTCAGCAAAGGATGCTGGACGATTGGCTGCTAGTTGGGCGCAATATGAGACTCAGGTGGCCTTGGTAAGTGATTTCTTTTACAACTTTTTATATGTTCACAAATAATCAATGATAGCTAATACATTTGCAATATTTGTTCGTGCCACTATTTTTGTGATTGGTTTGCATAAATCGGGAATCCTGATGAAACAGGCGGAAGTGGCCAAAAAGCATTCAGTTGACCTCGTTTACTTTCACGGGAAAGGAGGTGAGAGTAAACATGGAAATACATGTGATTTTTATACTGGATGTTTGGGTTGTATTATTTATTTGCTCACGTACAACGATATCTTACTTGTTTTTACAGGAACTGTCGGGAGAGGAGGAAATCCTGCTACATTTGATGCCATTCTTTCTCATGCGCCTGGTACAATCAATGGCCAATTCCGTGTCACTGAACAGGGAGAAATGATCAATCAAAACTTTGGATATTCTGATCGTGCAGAACGAACCCTCGGTGAGAATTTACTATTTGCCATGGCAACATTTTGTCTGAGTCGATTTTGCCATTTCGTTTTTCCTCATGCTTTGATACATCATACTAACCAGTCCATGTTTACTCTCCTTCTATGTCCATGGATCGCGCATACAGATATTTACACTGCTGCTGTGTTGGCAGAACAACACACTGATCGCCCTTTGCCAAGCAAGGAATGGAAAGATATGATGGACAAACTGTCCAGCATAAGTTGTGATGCCTACCGCAAAATTGTTCGAGGCGATGAGCGGTTTGTGCCTTATTTCCGCGCGGCTACTCCTGAGCTAGAACTTTCGAATCTTAACATTGGGTCGAGGCCTGCGAAGAGAAAGGCCACTGGAGGCGTCGAGAGTCTTCGTGCTAGTGAGTCTATGTCGTAACTCATTGAAACATTTTTCACAGCTGCCATGGTTTTATTGATCTCATTATGGTATTTCCTCAACACTTGGACTATTTTTCTCTCGCTGCCACCCTCTACTATCTAGTCCCATGGATTTTTGCTTGGACGCAAACTCGTTTAAACCTCCCAACATGGCTTGGAGTTGGCGAAGCAATCAACGAAGTGCTTTCCAGTGACGATGAGGAAGTTCTAAGAACTATGTACAAAGAATGGGGTACATTCCGCACAACAATTGATTTGGTAGAAATGATTCTTTCAAAGTCAGACTCTAGCATCGCTAGACACTATGAAAATGTACTTGTAACTGATCCCAGTGCGGTTGAACTTGGAAAGGAGATTCGAGAAACACACGATGCTACTGAGCGTGCTGTGTTGAATCTCTCTGGCCACAAGGAGTTGTCGGACCATAACCATATGCTCTTGCGTCTCATGGCCGTTAGAAACCCTTACGTTGATTGCTTGAATGTACTCCAAGCTGAGACCTTGAAGCGTCTTCGCCAAAGCGAGGGTGGGTCCGAAGAGGACATTTTGAAGGATGCTCTTCTTACCACCATTACCGGGGTTGCCAATGGTATGGGTAATACTGGATAATTACGAAAGAGATGGATTAATTTTTGTTTACCATTCCAAAGTTTCTTGTTTATTGTTAAATTGTGATTTAAATATTTTTTCTTTTTATTAGTGGTAAATGTGATTGTTAAAATTACCCTAAAGTACAACCAGAGTAAAGCGAAAGAGAAATAATAACTTATTTCATTACAAAATTTGTTTATTATAATAAACACCCAACCAAAATCAAGATCATACGACAAAATTCATTCATGCCCTTTTATCCCTTTCAATTCTAATCAGATTGTATGATGTTGAAAGTTGAATTCAGTGTGTCTAAAATAAACATACATCTTTTCCTTTCAATTCACGAACAACAGTTGTGGGCCTGACGGCATTGAAAGCAACATTTTCACACCAGACGAGCATTGTTGCATCGTACATAGCAGTGACTAATGCCATGTCATAAAACCAAAAGTCAAAGGAAGAGAACTTGTTCTGAATTGCCCACTCAATTTGCATAGGCAACATTGCATTGGTCTTGGAGAGGACAAAATTCGCCTCTTCACAGTAATCATATTCCGGCTCAGAGACAGAAAAATCTTCGTACTCGCTGCTTGTCATACCATAAAGTCTGCCAGTAAAAACAGCAAAAGGAGTCACATGATCTTGTTTAGTGAAATATCCATTACCATTGGTGTCGAGCAAGGGCTTCCAGTACTACTTGTCATTGCACGCAGTCTTCTTGTTTTGCTTCCTCAATTTTGTTTTGGAGTATTTGGTTCTAGTTTGAGATGGTGTCTTATACATGAAGTATTCCTCGTAGTCAAAATTGCTGAATGGCATCTTGTTGAACTCATGAGTCAAAGAACCATCAGCATTCCATCCATCGGAGTTCGGATACACAGTCATCTGGTCATTACTTGCTTTTGCAAGTCCCCATGAGGTGCCAACGTCAGGCTCGCCAGTAAGAACAAGAACCTTGCTCATAGGAAGCTTCAAGATATTATCCATTATTATTATGTTTGTGATGACTTCCTTGCTTCTCAGAGTGACCCCAATGGCGGCACTATATGCAAATGCATATACCATTGCAACTTGTTCATGTGCTTGCATTTCAAGGTCTGAAGCAAACTCGTCAAGAAAAATGCGTTTATAGTTTTGTCCCCAAATATCAAGAGCAGTGGGATGGTACATCACAGCTACATTATTGCATGAATTTCCATGGTATGATGCTTGTTGGAACTGGATAGGAGTTCATAGTTAGAGACAAGAACATCAATGAGAGGGTTGGCCAATGGCAAAAATAAGTATGGTAGAGGATTGCACAATGCTGTGCCATCAAGTAATTCCGTAACTCATGGAGATCCCAGAGGGGTTATTATCAACACCAGTAGGGGAAATACAACCCGATGCACCCACAGTGATGAATGAAGAAACCACAAAGAGTATGGATGGACTGAGTTTCATCTTTGAACTTGGCTCTTGGCTGATTGATTACTCACTTGAACACTTTTTTGGTTTTGAGAAAATTATAATTTGTTTTATGTTCCCTAATCATATTGTCCAGGAGGTTTGAAAGGAGAGGATGCATTTGATTGACAACCCTAACTCCTCCATGACGTGCATGTTTGACGCAACATGGCAAAGACGAGGAATCTTTGTCAGAGTCTAAAATATATTGAGAGTCTTGTGGTAGGAAACGTGCAAGGAGCTACTCAATCAACTCCGATGAGTGGAATGAATTTCGTTCTGTTTGCCGGCAGATCAAAGGCTCCATCAAAACATCATACAACATGTCTCAGGCTCTTTTTTTGCTGCAACATCATAAGAATGGATGGAGTCACGAGACAGCGACGCAATGTATCTGACCAACAATGTCAGATCACTGGGAAACAAGTATCGCTGCATGATGGTCATGTGGTTGTAGATGTGACGTACTACTGAAACAATCACAAGGTCAGCAGATGAGTCAAACAGTGTGCGTATTTGCCATGATTCTATAAATAGCCAATAATTATGGCAACAGCAATTGATGAGTTTTTTTTAGGGTGGGACACTTTTGGACACTTGGTCTGTCCATCGTTTTTATGTGTGATTCGCAATTTTACTCTAGGCGAGCGACGATCCGAACCAAACGTAAAGCATATTTTCTCCCCTATTTTAAAAATCAAATATTTCATCAAAATATTCGATTTTTAAAATAGGGGAGAAAATACGCTTTCGATAGCTAGCGAAATTAAAGCGCAATACGCTATGGACAGACCGAGTGAGGACCTATCTTGTATTTAATCCAGATCAAAATATTCAATTTTTAAAATAGGAGAGAAAATACGCTTTCGATAGCTAGCAAAATTAATGCGTGATGCGCTACAGGCAGACTGTGTGTCCATTTCATGCAGCGCGTGTATCACCCTAAAAAAAACCATCAATTACCAACGTAACAGCTACATCATCAAATGGAATAGCTGCCATCGCCCAGGCATTTGCCGTAGCAAAAGAATGACAAGAAGCAAAGCCGTCCTCATCCCGTTTATTTGTGGAGGATATGATAACACAAACAATATTATTGGCATTCTTCTTGCAATGCAAAAAGGCAGGGCAGATATCATGGAACTTGGTGTGCCTTGTGATTCTCCATTTGCAGACGGACCTACAATTCAAAATAGCCACCATGTTGCAATTGAGAATGGAACAAGGGGTGTACAGGACTGCTTACACATCATCAAAGTGGCAAGGTCAAAGGGTCTCACTGTTCCAATCATTCTAATGGGGTACTATTCAAGCTTTGAAACTAAATATGACTCAGAACTCCACACGATGTGTCGAAATGCTGTAGCAAGTGGTGCGGATGGTTTCTTGGCTGTCGGTGTAAACAAAGACAAAGGTGTGCAGGAACTAAACTTCAACGAATGCTGCTACAAGCACAATCTGTGTAATATTCAACTTGTCATGCCCGAGAGCAGTGACGATCAAAGATCATGCCAGTATGGCGAGTACTCTTTTGTATGTTAAGTCAATCAAAGGCAAAACTGGAGTCAGAGACTCCCTTCCCAAGGAATTAGACAACAGCATTGCGAGTGTCAGATCCAAGACAGATATTCCTTTGGTAGTTGGCTTTCACACTTCTAATCAAGATATGATCCATGTTGTGTCCAATCTATCTGATGGAGCTGTCATTGGGAGTTTCTTGACTGATTGCCTGAATAAAAAGCAGGTTGAAGAAACAACGAAGAAGTGACGCACCATCAAATCTCCTGTCTCCATTTGGGCACAAAGCAAACAGACACTGCCAAGAACCAAGCAACCAATTTTTCTCAGGTGCCTTTTCATATTGCAAATGAGCAAATGGCCAAGTCCATTTGTACATGATACCGATGGAGGAAGGCATACAATGCTGTCCAGTTCTGCAGAGCCCTTGGCCCGATTTTTGACTAGACAATCAGGACCGTCTACCTGCAACTCAGTGAGCTGGTTTTTGTGAGGGTCAGGCCCACAGCATAAATGGCAGCTGCGTCCAACGCCCTTCCGTCATTGCAAGCAGTCTACCTACGAGACCGCTGAGGTGAGGTGTGGGGAGAGGGCCGGCAATGATGATGGGCACTGCAAAATTGGTGGTTTGACAATGATCAATGTTACTGATGGCATTTTTTTAGATATAAATAGTAGACTAGAAATTCTTAAAGTAGAACTATGGTGTAATTTTGTGGCAGATCAGGCCTTCCTGAATGACCTTGTCCATGCATTGTTATGCTGTTCAAGCAGTTTGCATGTTTACCCCATGTGTATGCTCTTGGTCCATTTTTGCACTAGTTTTAGAACATAAAGTAAGATAATATGTGTTATTGATATGGTAGAGTAAATTGTTGTTTTTGTTTAGGGAAAAGCTTACTCACTATCTTCGAGTTTCTACCTCTGGATGTTTTATGATAACGGAAAAAGAGGAGTAGATCAGTGAGGTAAACCCGACTATTGTACTGGAACTTGATTGAACTGACGGAGGGTTTATTCGGTTGGCAGATCAAACTCTATCAACACATCATCATACCGAGAGAAGGCATTTCTCCAAATACTTGTGTGACAACAATGTGCCAAAAAGCGGCTTGCGCACCTTGAATGACTCGTTTGAATTAGAAATGTTGCATCGTCAATTGATTATTATTCTGAGTTTTTAATTATTCGAAACCAGCACTTTATACTAGCACCGACCCAACGAAAACAAACTGTGTTTAGGAAAGTTACAAACATCAACAAACCACCTCTTTGCAAATGTCATGACTAATACTGGTCTATCTTTCCCAACTACTTCATTCATTCCACTGCGGTTTCCACCATTAGTCCCATCACGTTCACAGTCACCATCTTGACCACTGACCTCATCCAATGCACCATCACTTTCATCAACAACATCACTCATATTTGCCCTTCCACGATGTAATATCCGATAATCAAATAGCAATGCATCACCCATTTGAAGCTGAGGTGTTATAGGTGGACGTAACGTTTTTCGTGCCTTGGCTGCTAGAATCATTGGTGCAAGATTGCGTGTGTGATAATGCGTCCCTTCACAGAGTTCAATATTTGTTGTGTATGACATTTCGATTGCATCAACAATGATTTTCGATCATTTTATGGAAAGTATACATGCGAGAAATTATACAATGCAAAGATATATTGATTAGTCCATAGACATGGAAATACATATATATTACAGATACGAATGTCAAAAAATAGCAAATACTTTTGCATGTAAAATAAAACCAACACACCAAGTACTAGTATCACATATCGTACACCAAACAAACAAGAAAACACAATCATGACAAGTAATAATCAAATATACCATGACACAAACACACACAGATATATAGCATAAGATAACATACCTGGACGTAATTCCGTAGGACCCATTGACAACGGAACATCCACCAACGGCACAAAGACATTCAAACAATGACATGATTCATGGTTCGAAATGGAAACATGTCCTCCGTCGGCGTGCCATGATTGGGTTGGACATCCGGGTGTTGCTACAAGGAGTGAGAGGTTGCATAGATAGTATTCGCTCTTGTTGTCATGTTTGCTGCTGCTGCTGTCATCGTCATTGTTGCTATTGATGCTTTGCATGGGAATGTGACAATCATTATCGCTATTGGAATTATTATTGTTGTGTTTACTACCACTTCTTGCATTCATCATCGTCGTCGTTGTCGTCGTTGTTGGTGTCGATGGTGATTTGGAAGGAGATGGGGAAAAGATGGCACTGATTAATGCCATAAATTTGTGCATATTTTGTTGGCATCCCTCCTGGGGATGATTCTCTTGTTGGCCATTATCATTGTCAGAATTGTTATTATTGATGGTAGTACTACTACCATTCATGCCTTGTTGAATGCATTTCAGAATTTGCTTCAGACACTCTTGTCGAGGAGGATATTCATCATCATTATATAAACAACTTTCAATACTATCGCCATTGTCATTTCCTCCCAATGGAGTTTGAGATGGTGGTTTCTGCAAGTGTTCATTCTTGACACTGTCACGAGCGTTATGCTCGTGCTCGTATTGCTCGTGCTGCTGCTGCTGATGATGATGTTGTTGTTGGTGTTGCTGTCTCGCATGATGAAACATTGAGGGATTCATTAGCATTCTACTGTCATGGTCCGAACCTCCCCTATTATCCACGTCTTTCTTGCCATTATGGATAGAGGTGGCAGTAACAGCGGGATCAGCAGTAGCAGCAGCAGCAGCAGCAGCAGCTGTAGATTTTTTGCAATAATCATTAATACTACTACCACCATCACCACCACTTACTTTAGCATCATCATCATCATCATTCGAAAGCAACAACAATGCCATTTCATACCTCCCCGGACTACGCATGACTAACTCACGATATCCATGTTTGATCCCCACCTTGAGAGGATATTCATATTTATCATGACATGTTTTGTTTTGTTTGTTGTTATTATTATTGTTGTTGTTGTTGTTGTTGTTGGATGATGCTACCGTGTTTGCTCCTGATGCTATTTTGGTTGTTGCTTCCGGCTCTTGGTCGTCGTCACCTCCCTTGCCACCACGACTCTTTGGACCACTACTATTACGACGACGACGACAAGCCACCGCAAACTCCACCTCCCCCACATCCTTCAAATATTGCAAACACGATTGAAATAAAATCATGACCTCGTTTCGTAATTGGGCGAGGAAGGAGGGTGGAAAGAGGTGGGAGAGGAGGAGGTATCCGTCGTGGTGGAATTGATTTGTTAGAATTATTTGATTATTTCTATGTTGTTGATGCTGTTGATGTTGTTGATGTTGTTGTTGCTGGCGAGACTGTTGTATGGTATCATCATTGACGACAACATCATTTTCTCTAGCACTACTACTATTGTCATTGGAAATAACGACAACATGGCCGTCGTTGTCGTCATGGACTGCAATCGACGGAGCGGCATGTTCGTGATTCGCTGCCGTAGTAGTGGTAATAGTAGTGGTAGTGGCAGTAGTGGTAGTGGCAGTGGTGGTAGTACTATCGATGGACAATTTATCATCAATCACTGAAATTGAATGGAATGTCCAATCGCATGATGATGTTGCCATGACGATGATGGTGTATCATCTATCTGCACTCCTAGATGGCGTTGACGTTGCCTTTTTAGTCGAACTTTTTGATGTTGTGTCTGAATGCTTCTCGTTCTCGGCCTAGCCCCTAGCCCGCGCCGATAAAAATTTCAGTTAATCATAAAGGTAATATCATAGACATGAATTATGTTTGACCTGTAGATGCAAAACAATTTAGTCAGAAAATAAATTAAACTACGCACTAATCTAACTAATCTAAATTTTGAAAAAAGTCATTCCGTAAATCAATCCGGAAGGCACCATGGACTCCGCCACCACCGCCTCCGCCCCAAAGGACGAAGACAACGACACCGCCGCCATGTCCTCCTCCACCATTGTCGACACTGTCCCTCCTCCATCGCCCTCCTCGCCATCCTCCTCCGCCCACACGGACGATACCGTCCAATCCGAAAAAGAATGGGCGTGGGTGGCTTCCACGATCACGGATACTGCTAAACATATTCTTCCATCGCCGTCAATTTCGTCGGCCTCGTCGTTTTCATTTTCGTCTTCTTCGTCGTCGTCGTCAACTTCTTCATCGGTGTCATCCGCTGACGATGATGAGGAGACGATTCCCAAACAGATTGACGCGACGACACCTGATGTTGACAACGATACGAACATTGCCAATTCTACGCCATTTGAAAATCCAGACGAATCACAGGAACAAACACAACAGCCACTACCACTACTAACACAACAGCCACTGCAACAAGAACAAATGCCACCGCAACAGCAACAGCAACCACCTTCGCCACAAGAGCAAACACAAGAACAAGAACAAATAATTGACCCTGCCACCATCCAACAACAACTCCTTCAACTCACCCAACAACTTCAAAAACAAATCCAAATCAACAATGGCATCATGAACAATATCAATAATAATCATCCTACTATTAGTATTCAAAAACAGCTCCTTCAACTCACCCAATCCAATCTTGCATTGGAACAACAAATCCAAGAGGAAAAGGAATTTGCATTTTCGTTGAGTGAATCTCTCAAGACGGCGGCTTGTAAAATTGTGGATTTGGATAAGGAGAAGGAGGAATGGTATGAGAATGGCGGTGGTGGTGGTGGTGCAAATGGAGTAGTAGTAATTGGACATCAGCAACATCAACATCAACATCAACAGCAACAGCAACGGGGTGCGAATGGAAAAAGAATATCATCCCATGGAGTTGGAAAACGACCGAGTTTCTATCAAGACAATTTCTCCGAACACTTTTTTCCCATTGCCGCTCCATCACCATCGGCAACCTTGCCATCCACATCCACAACATCACCAACAGCAACAGCAGCAGCAGCAACAACAAACACAAGTCGCAAACTATCCCTCCCAGCACGCTACGCCACCTCCATGGCACGACAACCCACACTCCATCTCCTCACCGCCCTCGTCCTCTCCATACTCTTATCGTTCATTGCATTAAAATTTGGGGAATTTGAAGTGGAAGTGAATAATGCCGGGTGGTGGTCTAGAGGAACGGAGATTAGTAATCGTGCGACGCAGGAGTTGGTGGTTAGTTTGAATCGGAGGGAATTGTTCTTTGGTGGGAGTGATGGTGATGGTGATGGTGATGGTGATGATGTTTGGCAAGAGTTGCAGCAAGTGACACAACCAAATTGGCAGGGTGGCGGTGACGACACTGACAAAGAAGAAAAGGATGACGCTACCACCAATGACAAGGAAAAGGAGGGGAGTGCTACTACCAAGGATGATGATGGATCCTCCAAGGAATGCGTGCGAACCAATCCCTCGGATCCCACCACTCTTTGCAATGATGACCAAGAAGTGGATGTGGATGATGCAGTCCTGGAAAATATATGCAGTGGTGAATGGTATGGGTCGAAAAAAATGACATCGGGAGGAGGGCAGCACTTGTTTGGAATGTGGAAAACGGCCGATGCCGAATCATCCAGTACTAGCAGCAGCAGCGGTGGTGGTAGCCTGTTGGAAGCAAATGCATTGTATGACTTGTGCATTGCCGAGGCGAATACTCTGGCCGCCTTGGAAAATGCCAATTCTTGTTACAAATGCCCCTCCATTGGTAGTGTGGATGTAAAGGAAGAAAAAGACGAGTGCATTGCGCCATACTCCCTTGTGCTAATGGCGCGTCTTTACCTGGCAAACAATTACACTGCCGCATACAGTACGATGGCGTCAAATTCCATATCCTGTGAAAATTTACGGTCGGCATGGACTCCTGTGGCGCAAGCGGAGTTTACATCCATGTTACAAACATGTGTGGATTGGTCCCTTCGTTTGGTTCAATCTAGTGACAATGCTACTTCTTCAATGGGCATAACATGGGATAATGAATTGCCTCCGTGTCTCTATCCTCAATTCCTTCCAACGGTCATTGACGATCTCTTTCCATCATCCAACCCTCCCATTGTTCGATACACTTCCTCATACTATGCCACGAAAAAGAGTGACGAGGTCATCGAACAAATGTATGAGGATGCACAAAGCGACAATTATGATGGAGGTAATGGCGATTTTCTATCGGGAGTGTACGATACTACCAAGACTGATTTTTATGATTTCTATTCAGATTCCATTGTTGGTGAGAATGATTATAGTATTTTATTGTTTTGATTGTAGCTGTGTTTGATTGGTGATTCTTTCATTTTTATACTATTGTGAATATGGCACACGTCTTCTAATATAAATGAATAATTCCGACTTTATTACTGCAGGGAGGGATATGACTCTAGCAGTGGGAAGTGCAGGAGTGACGATAATTGCCATGCTGATTCATACCAAGAGTCCATTTTTGACACTCATGGGGTTATTGCAGATTTTGCTGAGCTTTCCATTGGCTTATTTTGTATACTATTTTATTGCTGGATTGGTGTTGTAAGTAATATATTATTTTCATTAATTCCTTTTCGTACTCAATCACTCGTTCAGAGTTGTGTGTTTGCTTCTTGAAACTAACCAACATGTTCAATTTTTTTTATTCAATTCATAGCTTCCCATTTCTAAACTTCATTGGCATCTTTGTCGTCTTCGCACTTGGCGCGGATGATGTATTCGTCGCAGTCGATAAATGGAAAAACGCAAGGCATGAATTGCCCCACGGAACTACTGAACAAGTGGCAGCTCTGGCTTTACCCGATGCAGCATACGCCATGCTCCTCACATCCACCACCACAGCAGTGGCTTTTTTCGGTACTGCCATTTGCCCCGTCGCACCAATTGTGTGCTTTGCAGTCTTTTGTGGACTGCTGATTACATTTGATTACCTTATGAACATCTTTTTGGTTTTTCCGGCATTATGCATGTATGATAAGTGGCTGTTAAATGGATCCAGAAATCCATGTTTGAATTTTGATTGGTGCTGTAAAAAGAAGGAAGATGTGGACATTCAAACATGCCTTGAGACTGTACCTTCTGACGAAAAGTCAAATGCCAAAGACACTGAGCTAGCAGACACGAAGCGACCGAACTCTGAAGATGATGAAGAGCAAGCGACATTTGAGGTTGAAAATAAAGACTTGGATTCCGATGAACGTCACGAGGAACTAGACGTCCAAAAGCAAGCATTAATTCATCGGATACTCGATGGATATTACAATATACTGCACAGATTCCGTTGGTATGTTTTAGCCATTGTGTTTGTGGCGACAATAATATGCACGGTGTTCGCTGCGAAGCTGACGCTTCCTGTGTCGTCCGAGGTGGCGATCCTCCCTGCTAGTAACCCTTATCAGATGCATCGAGTCTGGAGCGAAAAACTAATGTCAGCGGTTTTGGCGAAAGGGGAAGGGAGCGAAGCCCTTATTATATGGGGTGTAAATCCATCTGATACTGGCGACCATCTCAATCCAGGTGAGTAACATACCCCTTTTCGATGCAAATGATTCGAATTGTTTACAACTGGCATTTTACTGTTGCAATCTTCTCACTTCCTCATCTCTATCAAGACTCCTGGACAAAACTAGTCCTCGATAACGATTTTGACCCGGGATCCAAAAGATCGCAATCTTATCTACTAGGTTTCTGTGACCGACTATTTGAGAATGACTTTGCTGGAAAGATAAGTAGCGAATACGGTTGTCCCATGAACCAATTTGACGAGTGGCTCAAGGACCAATCAATATTAGAGGCACCTGCAGATTCATACATCCAAAATTGCGAAGGCGCCAATGCTGTACCAGTGCCTCCTGATGTGTTTCACCCATGCATTATCTCTTGGACAAAGCTTGTAAACGAGACATACATTTTACAAGAAAAAGGCACAGTTAAGGTTATGCAAGTTCGAACCCTAACAAATGTGGTGTTTGATTCCCCCTTCCAAGACTCGAAGCGCGAATGGAACGCATACGAAGATTGGTTGGGCAATGAACGCAATAATGCTCCTATTGGAGTTAATGGGATGTACCATTCATCTCTCGATTTCTGGTGGTTCGATACGAATGGCAAAATGCTGAAGACCGCTTACGGCGCTGCTGGAATTGCACTTGTTTGTGCAGCGGTGGTTGTTTTCGTATCTTCCCGGTCTTTCGTATTGACCATTTTCGCAGCATTATCAATCTGCTATGTTCTTGTTGCTGCAACAGCGTGCCTTGTGGGCCTTGGTTGGGAACTGGGATTCCTGGAGTCAATCTTATTTGCCATCTTGATTGGGATTAGTTGCGATTTTGTCATACACTTTGGTCACGCTTATACCATGTATCCTGGAAGCGTAAATCGACATTATAGGGCTCACTTTGCACTGACTCACATGGGCCCTTCCATTCTCGCCGCTGCTTTTACAACGCTCATGGCTGCCATCGTTATGGTACGTGCAAATGTGGTCTGTATTTGTTGTTTCATAATTTGCTCCTCTAATCTCGCGACGATACAAAATATTTTCATGACAGGTGTTTACCGAGATCACATTCTTTCAAAAGTTTGCAGTCATTCTCTTCATGACCATCATTCACTCCACGCTTGGAAGTTTTGTGGTATTCTTGGTTCTGTGTGATTGCATCGGCCCATCAGAGCCCACCAAAACTTATGATACAATCAAAGCCAAGATCTGTAGTTTGCGTAAGCAGAGCTGATTATTACTTAAACTATGATGTCAAATAATTTTCATAGTAGAACCCAGTAGAAACCCTTTATCATGCTACATCTTGTGCGTTTACCATAGGAGTATTACCATTAAAATATGTTTGCCGGTGAGATGAAAAATTAGGATTGTTATTCCTTCATTTTCGGATTTTCGGTGAGAGTTTTTTTCGTTACAGAGCAAACGAACACACGTTTGTGTACAGAATTTATTTTATGCTAAATTGTACAGCATTTTGTTTCTTTTGTTAAAAATCAACTTGAATCTTTGTGCTGGCAGTATGCATTCCCTCTCCATCTTTGCCAACAGGAATGGGCGCACGCATAAAGACAGAGAGAGATGCACCTGTTTTAGAATGCTGTATCTCTTGCTTTATACAATCTACCATATGCATTGGCCGATGCGATTCTTCCTCATGAATGCCGTACCTCGTTTTAGGTTGATTTTATTCTGTAAAGTAGTAATCAAATTCATTCGAAACAAATTTCGTTTTCCTTAGAATATTTTTTTACGGTTATTCCTATCCTCTAGCAGCATAGGTCGTATTACAAAGCTCAAAACTCAAATCATATACTGTTTGCAACAAGAACCCATATCGGCTTGAGGTTCTTCTTCTGGATTTTTGGGATCCTTCTGATAGATTTTACTCCTCAATCTCATTCAGTATGGTCAACCAAACAAGTGATGGGTGAACCTCAAAAGACACCTTTGTCTTGCGCACAGCACTTCGAGCAGTCGCTTGCGTGGGTATTTCGAGCATCTTGTTTCCTGTGGTTGAATCCAACCCGAAAGCCTCTGCAATGGTGTTATCGAAAACATCTGCATCTTGTTCGTTCGCGAGCAACAAAGTTTTCATTCTGTTACGATCATTTGAGTAGTAAGAAAAGGCATCAGCAATCGGTGCTCGATTTGAGTTGTTGAGTAGGGTAGATGAGTTGGATGAGTTGGATGAGTTTTCTTCTGTCATGGTCATGGTGAGAAATTATAAAATAACGATTGAATTGAAAAATGGAAAGCTGTGGTTCGGAAAGTTATGACACGGTTATGACCTATGATGCTTAATGAGGCAAATGAAAATATTATTTGCCGTTTATTCTCTGTCTACTCCTGTCTGAAGACAAGTTGAAGATACTTAATTCAATGTTGAATGTCAGCCTGTCGCAACATCATCATGACACTCGCGCGCGACCGACACAACAATGCCATTTGATTTTTCACACCCTTTGTCTGTACAGGCGAGGGGTGTGTTGATTTTTTAGAATAATAATCGTGTCCGGGCGGTCGACACAACAACAACATAACCCATTTTTTGGGGACAATCTTAGGGTTTTTGGGGGGGAGCCGGTGCATCGATGGGGAGTATTTCGACCCCTTTTTGTTGGATTAAGTTTTTTTTGCAACATAAGTCTTCTGTAGAAGGTCTACGTGTGACTATGGAAAATTATGTGAGCT
>JALLAR010000026.1:0-31822 GCA_036939335.1 Conticribra guillardii
ACATTATCATCAAATCAAAATCTACCTCACAATGATCCATTCCGGCGACCTCACCACAAGAGAAGTCCGGACGCAATATGTTCTTCCCCTCCTCACTGAAATATTGGAGAAGACTAGTCTCATAGATAATGCCGCCAGGTTAGGCATCGAAACTTGCCCAATAGCGGCGGCGGAAGCTGAAAACAGAAATGCCACCGCTTCCGGAGCATCTTCTCAATCTGTGATTGTTTCATCTGATGTTGGGGTCAGCACTTTATTCCAAGAAATTGCGACTGATCGTGCAAGCTACGCCATCACTGTTGGAGACTGTGCTGATGCTGGACGCAGCACTGCAACCAATAAGAGATGCCACGCCGAGGTGAGAAACATTTGACTGAAACATTTATCTTCATCTGTCCTCATGCTTGATTACTTCTTCGTGTTTAATCGCACACATAAAGTATGCTTATGATTGTGCTTATAATCAATTCCAATTTTTGCATATTTTTAACATATCTTCTCTGCTATGTTTTTCAATGGGGTATACCAATAAAATAATGATAAACACAATTAGCTACTTGAGGAAGCTGCTGCATTGACAGCCTACATGACAAGTCACGAGCACACTTTTATAACAGCATATTCATCATCATGTCTTTTATCCTTCCTCATTCCACAATGCAACTCCCTTGGTTTTCTCCATTCCTACTTTGGTTTGCCGTTGATATCTTCGGCTACTACTATGTTTACTTCCTCAAAACCCACATCAATTGAAAGTCCTACTTTGATCCCCCTGGAAGAACGACTAGAGAATGCAATACTCTCCAACCACAACTATTCGTCAGGAGGAGTCTTCCCATACTCGGCGCCGCGCATGAGATCTTTGATGGACGAAAATGATGATGGCTTTACATCTTCTTCCTTTCGTCGGTTTCTAATTCAAGGATTAAGTGCTTATCTATCAACTGGGAGGGCATTTATGTCTCCCCCAAAGGTCGAAGAAAGTGACACCAATGATGACGACGAGGTATTTCCCTCCTACAAAACATCACTGTCGGCAGGTGCAGACTTGATTCAGCTCCTGGCTATGGCTATCTGCCCAAATCCTCCAAATGGGGAGATGGCAGAACAAAGTCCCAAGTCATTATCAATGGATGCGGGCAAAGGGGCAGGGGACGAGCTACATTTGCAGCATATCAGTATACATTTGCATAATAACCAATTGGCAAATTCAACATTGCCGTTTTCATTTCAATTGGCATATGCAGATCGATTGGAGGTGGTTCAATTGTGTGCAGCGAAATTGATAATTCCAGAAAGGGAAGATGGTGCGCTGGATGCTGGAGATGCTCGCGAATATAGAAAGGATGGATTGCATTCCAATTCCGGTGGAACAGGTAGCCGTAAGAATAATGCTTCACATAATATTTTCGATGTGGCTCTCCCTCATCTTCGAAAATCTCTCTTTGGATTTGCTTCCTACATGGCTCATTCGTCAAGGGATGCGATGCTTGCCTACAAAGCGTTGACAAATATTGCCATTCACGGGCAAAACATCTTGACAGTTCAGTATGACTTCCAACGTTTGTTACGAATATGCATGGAATCAACATCATCTAAATTGACATTGTCATTAGGAGAGACCGTGGCAAATTTAATAACTCGATACAATGAAAGCAGATATTATGCCGATGGAGAATTTACAAGATTTTCTATTGGTGTGCTAGCTAAAAGTATTAGCAAAATGATTGCTCAATATTTGGAGGAACCAACGCAAGAAACTCCCCGGGAAGAAATTAACGGAGAAGAAAACAATGATCATACTCGGAATTCACCAGGAGAGGAAGCACACACCAAACGCCAAAAGAGAACGGAATCAAGTGAGGAGTCATTGACAACGCACACTGCTTACACTGGCACACTCAATCATTTTCGTTTGGTTGCGCTTTTAACAATGATCCGACCTATATTCTACTTCTCTCTGGATAACGACCCATCAAAGAAGAGGGACAGGGTGGATGAGTCTGGTGTGGAAGTCAATAATGTCACCGGGGTTGAAATGTTGACAAAAGCTCAGCTGATAAGAGATGTTACGATGATACTCTCATACGCACCGGATGTGAAAGTTGTCCAAACGGCAGCTGACATGCTAGCCTTTGCATTAGCTTACAATGAAAAATATATTTGTGAAACATCTAATTTGAAGCACTTGTTTAGGTGCACATGGAAAGTCCTCAGCACTCAACGCACTAGCACAGAACCGGCGAAACTTGACGATTTAGTAATTTTCTATGCGCTGAAAAAATTACTTGTCACCGCATCCAGACGATCCAAAACTTTCGCATTCAATTTACTTATTTGTGCTATCAAGGCTTGCTCAGGAGGAACACAATCAACACATTTTTTCTACACAACAATGGTTTGGAAGATTGCCTCCATGGTTGCTTATGTACATCCATCTATTGTATCCAACAAGCTAGCTGATTTGGATCGTATCTATTCTGGCGCTGCAATTTTATCTGAGGAAGATGCTATCAATCGAATTAACACGCATTTGTCGTGCGCATTGTCATCCCTTAACCACTACACTTCGGCTGACACAATTCAACAGTGTGGTTCATTGGCAGAGCATGTTACCAACCACTGGGACTTGTTTCGAATTGTTCGTCACGCATTTGCTACGAGCAACTTTGGCTTTGCACGTCTCATCTTGGATCAACGGTTACGAAAGTGTTCCAGGCAGCAGAGTTTCCTGTGGTTAAAAAATCTTTCAAAAATAGCCGATGCAGAAGAAATGCTTATCGGTATGTTACTATCGTTTGTGTTGTGGCATTTTATCGAAATCTTCCTGTCAATCAACGTCTAATGTTGTTTGTCAAAATCGTTCATCTCATTAGTGAATGGTGCTGAAGGTATTTCTCAGGCATTAGAAAAATTAAGCTGCTCATATTCGTCGATCATCTCATTAGCTAAGATCGAACAAAGTAGCAGCTTTGACTTTCAGACCAGGATTGTTAGGATCAGATTGGATTTTGTTCACGTGTGCATGGTCACAAGAGCCCTTTGTGCAGAGATCCTATTGTTAGGCGGAAGTGTTCCCGGAGGAACACGGACACGAACTATTCGCAAAAATTTGCCCAAAATGTTTCGGATGCTAGCATCACGTTATACACAAATTCATCAACTATATGGTCTCCATTACTGCGAACAAACGAGATCCTCTGTTCGCACTTTATGTGCGATGTGTTTATTCATGGGCGACTTCGTGGAGCAGACAATGTCTGAATCATCATCCCATACCAGTAATTCAAAAATCCTCGCAGACACGGAGCAAGACCAGATTAAACCTTCACACCCCAAAGGTGATAAAAATCACCCAATGGGCTCCCTTTTAATGCGGCTACGAGCTGGTGCATTGGAGAAAATTAACAAGTGTAAACCCTCTACTTCTCTTCATGCGAACGAGTTGCTTGATGCAATCGATGCTATCTTGAAGTGCCCAGCCCCCTTTCCCCTTGGAATGTTTAACCACAAATTAGTTCCATACGCTTCCGTGAATATTTCAACTGACCCGAAACTGACGTCAGCAGGAAGGGGTATTTCGAGTGACGATGATTATGTCACCACTGATGATAGTGGTGCAGAAATAATTGATATTCTTCCTGGATCTTCACTGATGATTGTTTGTAGTGGTGTCATACCAAAAGAGTTCATAGAGTCTGCTGACCTGGACTTCTTTCAAATTATTGCTTGGCGAACTGTCTGTTACGAAGGACGATTGTTTGACGATGAAGATGCCGAAGATGCACGTGCCAGTGGTGACGACGAAGAGTTTCCTTCAAGTCCACTACTAATTGGCAGTTCAGATGAACCATTTTCAACAACATTACTACCTGATGGCAAGTTTATTTTGCCGATTGATTGTGATCCTGTCGGACGGGAAGGCCAGTACAGGTAAGTTCTTCTGTTGAATTGCACCTTGAATTCTAAAAATTGTATGTTTTTTCTAGCATTAGCGTCTGTTTTGACCCAAGAACAATGACCTAATTTTCACTAAGCACTCCTTTTCCTGCTTTGCACCAATGTGTTCAGAGTGAAAGTAACTCTCGGCTGTCGCGATGTACGTTGCGGGGAGTGGTATATACCAACTAAAGACAGGACCGAACTAGTTTTCTGCGTAAAAAATCCATGGTAATGGCAAGCTCATCATCCCCCAGACAGATGTAGATGGAACAAAGAGCGAAGTGACAGACATGCATCAACACAGGCAGCAAAGACACATTCTGCAGCTTCGGGTCATTTCTGGATTAAGTGATTTTCTCTCCCTCTCTCTCTCACGACCAATTTGTTTTGAGAAAAATATTGCAATGCAACAGTGCTTACTTGAACTTCTAAGCTCTAACAACTTGAAAAAGGCGTCACTCTTGCCTCGCGTCCGGTTTGTGTTGTGTTGCAATCAATAGTATTAAGTTTTGTTCCATATATAAAGTCATACTAGACAATCGTCATTCCGCACAGTGTCGGCGCACCTGTTTTAAAATTTAAAATTTTAAACTCTTCCATACTTCGTCTGCTAATGCAAGACAGCGGGAATAGAAAACATTCATCTGAAGTCCTGCACAAGTGAATAGAAAACATTCATCTGAAGTCCTGCACAAGTTCCTTGGACTTTGGTGCTCATCATGTCTTCTACCGCCAACATAACCTCCGTGATTATCAAGCCAAACGATGCCTTCGCACCGTCGCCTTCGCAGCTACCATATGAATTTACAGAAGATGATAGTAACTTTTTGAATGATTTGGTCTTCTCGCCTCCAGCAACCTCGCTGTTACCTGAATCTCCACCACATGGGCTACAAAGTAGTCCAAAGAACCTGTATCCAAAACAATGCACATCGAAAAAATCTCAGCAGTGTTTAGCTGCCAAGACTTTTCCACCGGTCGACACGTCATCTTTTGATTCTGACGAAGCAATCGCTGTCGATGAATCAGCACTTGTGTCACAGCCAAAAGATAATGATATTTTATGTAAAAGGTATGTAATCTCGAACTCATGATGTAAGATTATTTGCTTCAAATACACTATTGATCATACTAATCCATAAACCACAAACCAATGACTTCCATTAAACAGGGGCGCAGGTGGAAATTCACATCCAGGAAATAGAATGTTTCGGCAAATCATACACTCAAACAAGTCGCTATTTGACAATATACCCTGGGAAGAAAAAGAATTATTTTCTGCTAAAATTTGGATAGAATTGCATGGGAAAGGGACGCGGTTTTTGAAAGAAGGAGAAGGAATAGACAATCGATACGAGGTGTGTTATTTATCATGTTGTACCGTTCATTGATCATGTCATGCATATTTGAATGAGAATTATCCAATCGCCTTCTCCTTCAATGAACGGAAATCCTCTGCGGCCACTGTGACAATTCCAATAAAAAATTCACAATCCACGAACAAATCTCCTTTGATGCACAATTTTTCTACGCCACCACCACCATCAAAAATTAGGTGTTGGATAACGAAAAAAGTGTTCGAAAGATTTTATTCGCACTACGTGACTGTCGCAAATCAAGTATCAAAGGCGAGTCGACAACGGTTGGCTTTTCTTCGGGAGTGAAACGCGATGCAAAAAAGGAACATGAAAATTCTAAGCCCAAGAAATCTCGGCCACCTATTGTAGTCAAGGATTTTGACGACACTGCACAATTAGCAATTATGTCACTTCTGAGCAATGAAGAGTTGGGCCAAAAAATGGAGATTTTCTGGGGTGACGAACTGGCGAGCAGGAGGCCGATCATGGAAGCTGAGGTGCGCTAAGAATCAAGCAGTTTACTATCTTTCAAGCTTTTCAATATTTTTTTGTTTTACTCACAAAAATGTATCATGTGTTATATGGTAGCTGCTACAACGATACAGGGCAGCAGCGCAACGGGGCTTGTCTACCAATGCGTTCTCCAGTCATCTCTTGCCAATTCTATTGAAACAATTTGAAAGATCAGATGACGTGTACGAGAAATAATGATTCTAGGTAGCATTTTAGAAGTCTGCGAGTCACTTCTCACAAGTGTGATAGTCAATGAGAGGAAATTATTGTGGATTATCATTACATTCAGCGTTGTCAACATGGTTCTTTGATGCATAGAAAAAACTAGATGTATAAAATCACTGTGAACGTCTTCAAATAATTTGGAATTTATTTACTCGAGTTGACAGCAGTTGTGATTTATGTACACAAGAACTAGCATTTGAGGCAAGCCTGATTAAAACTTTTGGATGGCAAATTTACTGCTGTCATTTTGATCTATTACAAACACCAAATTAACCGATCTCTTAGATTCTCGTGTTGGTGGTTATATGAAAAGAAGTTGGACAATGAAGACCAAGAGGACTCGACGCCAAAATCATCACTGATATTGTACAAATCCATTCTCGTCAACATCCAACACTCCCAGTACCACTACCTTTCAGCTCTACTATGAGTGCATGCTGTTGCATGCATACATTAACTTTTTTCTTCCGATGATGTAAATAGCACGAAAGAAATCCTTCAAAAAACCTATGAATTGAAAGTCACGAGTCAATCCATCACGCAGATAACTTTAAGTCAGTTGTGCTTTAAACCAAAGATTCGGAGTACTTCATCTGCTGCATTATGCAACAAATCCCTCTCCTCCAAAGTTGCAGCTGTGGCATCTCCTTTTTCTTTGACTTTTTCCAGTGCAGCATCTTTAGCCTCTCGCAAGACTTGATGTTTCCATTTTTCAAATGCATTATTGATACTACTGTTTTGTTCATGTATTGATGGTTGATTATTGCCTTTTGCTACCTTCCCATCTCCCTCGATGTTAACTTTTCTTTTACCACTTTTTGCCCCGTCATCTTTCCCACTTTCATCGATATTAAAACCTGATGATGCCCCTTTTCCCAAATCTAATTGAATATCTTGTATCAAATCACTAACTAGCGCAATCACCGTCTTGAAAGTGCCCTCTAACAAATTGGCAGTCGCGCAAACATCCACTTCATTTAGCGGTCGATCGTCATCGTTTTCCTCTTCTTCCTCTTCATCATCCACATCCTCCATAGTGCCATCTTTATTATTTTGCAACGACAGTTTGTGATCAATGCGATTGGCTTTTTTCTTTGCAATTCTCTTTGAGTAAGAATTATTTGTCCCTTCGCTCTTTTTTACAGCCAAATAAAAACAAACTGCTTCATAATACTCTTGATGCCGTTCAAGATCACTTTTAACTTCCATAAACTGTCGTCGCCTTTCTGATGGCACAGATTCTGAATACATCCTTGGATGTGTAAGAAAATGAAACATATTTGTTGCATAGTTAAGTGCAAATTCTGCATCAGGAATCATTGGACCCAGTTGAATGCACAAATCACGAATAAGGTCAGATGGAGACACAGAAACCCTTGGAGATGCAGTTACTCCTGTGTTGTCATCTTCCCGTCTTCTCTTTTGTTGACCCCTTTTATGTTTACTGTATCGATTGCTGTTTCTACCAACTGCAGATTCATTCAAATAGGTGCCTACCATCACTTGCATTTGTTCCAAATCCTTGCTCTTCAGCCCCGTCGCGCTAACAAGAATTTGTACAGGGATGGTGGCTCGAAAATAGCTAACTTTACTTTCCGTCCCTGTGCCAGCACTGGAATGTGCAGATATGCGAGTATGATGAGCATGTTGGCATAAATATGCTGCTACCAACACCGTTCTCCTTGCGGGGGTATCTCTTTTCACCATTTTACCGCTTGTCTTGGACTGAAGGATGCGGATTGCTTCTGCAGTACGGTTCACGAGGGCGGATCGTCGGCGAAGCGTGATGGGGTCATTGGGTGCACCGGAACCAAAGATTTGGGTGCGGATGTTGGTGGGAAGATTGTCAAGGAAGACATCGATGCTGCTTTTGCTTACGTTCGTTGATTTGGACGCCATGGTGGGACAACTGCCGTCGGTGGTTCTGTTCTCGAGATCTTTATTACCCCCCCGCCCGCCCGGGCGGGCGCCCTCCCTAAAGTTGCCGGGCAGACTTGAGAGGCATAATAAAAATGCATGAAAAGATACTAGAAGATGTTGTATGTAGATATGTACGTACGTAGGCGATGTATTCATATTACGCGCAGGGTGTGTCCCTCAGTTGTACTTAGGAATTAGTACATATTTTTAAATTTTAAACGTTGGTCTTCAGTCATCATCTTTCATCTCCCTCTCGCTCCTCGATTGCTTCTTGCTTCGCAGCCCGAGCGAATCTGCAAAGGCAAGTTCACTCTCACCAACATTTTGATGAACGCACTGCAATACTACATAATGCTGCGATAGATGGCGTGCGCCTAACACTATCGTAAATCGTAATAGTACTACAATACCTCGTCTGCTTGGTTTGACGTAATAAACACCAATTCGATAGGATAAAAGGAGGCTGTGATTGATTCATAGCGGCAACATGGCGGCAGCAACTCAAAATTCGTCTCAAGTTCGAGTCGGGGTGCGCATTCGCCCCGTGACGTCCAAGGAAAAAAGTGAAGGAGGTGGCAAAGAAGTCGTGGACGGCAACACATTTGATAGGACTGTGACGATTTCAAAAAGAAAATTCACGTTCGATTCTGTGTTTCACTCGGATGTAGCGCAGACCGATCTTTATAACGATGTGGCACCGCCGTTGCTCGAGGCCTTTTTGAATGGGTACAATGCAACGGTGAGTCTACGGAATATATTTACAGAGAAGCGTACATCTTCATATCTTTGTCTCATTAATAATTAAATTCCCTTTGAATATGATTTTCACAGGTGCTTGCATATGGCCAAACAGGCTCAGGAAAAACATACACGATGGGCAGTGAAGCACACGGAGATAATTTTGTAGACAATTCTCAAAATGGAAGCTTGAATGAAAATGCTGGACTAATCCCTCGATTCATGTCAGATATGTTTACAGCATTGGCCCAGCGAAAACAGGCATCTGAGGCAATGATGCTATCACATAGGGGATCTCACAATGGTGGACAAGATCCCGACGCATTAATTGATTTTAGCTTATCTGCATCCTTTCTGGAAGTTTATGGAGAAGATATTCATGATTTACTGGACGAAGACCGCACATCTCTTCCATTGCGAGAGGATGCAAACGGAGAAGTTATTGTTGTAGGATTACGCAACACAGCTGTTACTAGTGATGCTGAGGCCATGCATGTCCTCAACACGGGGACAATGAATCGGACTACCGCTTCCACTTTAATGAACCGCACATCGAGTCGATCGCACGCTGTTTACACAGTGCATTTGCAGCAGACAACTCGTGGCTCTGCGGGTGATGATGTCACGACAACTTCGAGATTCACTTTTGTTGATCTAGCTGGTAGCGAAAGAATGAAGAAGACTGGAGCCGAAGGCGAGCGAGCGAGGGAAGGAATCAAAATCAATGAAGGTCTTCTCGCTTTGGGAAATGTAATTAATGCACTTGCTGACGAGGATAGATTGGCTAGAGGAGAAAAGGTCCATGTTCCATATCGACAATCTAAATTGACTCGTTTGCTGCAGGATGCGCTGGGCGGAAATAGTCAAACACTATTCATGGCATGTGTTTCACCTTCCGATACTAACGCCAGTGAAACTCTCTCTACACTACAATACGCGAATCGCGCGAGGAATATTAGAAACGCTCCAACTCGAAATGTCGACGCCACCGCCTTGGAGCTGCAGAGACTACGGGCTCTTGCGAACGTGCTCAAATGTGAGCTGATCAAACATCGGTTCTCTGATTCAAATCCTGAAGGGACTCATGAAAATGATGCAACTCCACAGGATATTGGAATTGTGAACGAGGAAATCCTCCAAAGAGAAGACGTAGTCTCGTACATGAATCTGATCGACGAAAAGGCGGTTGAGCTCAGTGGTTCTTCTCCAAATATTGCTTTCTCGCTTCCAGCACATTCTATTTCTTCAATGCAAAACCCAACAAGACCATCAACAATGTCTTCCACGCTGTCACCTGCACCTGTTGGAAAGAAGCAGGATAATCACACTGTCTTCCAAACTAAAGTTATTTCAAACCCTAATTACGACCCAAACAGACAAGATGATAATATGGACGCTATGATATTGGATGTTAATCCAGAAGAAGATATGCAAATTATTGATCAGCTTCTTGAGCTTCAGCACCTGGACCAGAAATTCAACCAAGAGCAAAAAGATGACCAGGAGCAACTTGATAACATGGAAGGGGAAATCGAGGCACAAGAGGGACGGTTACTCCAGCTACGGGAGAGGCTCGAAGTATATCACACTATGAAAGACAAATACGAGCGGCTAATGTGCGAAGTCCACAGTTTGGAGTCTGCAAAGCACGCGCTTGCGGAAGAGCTTGAGAAAGCCCAAGTAGACCCGACAAAAGGATGCTCCGTGGCAATCAAACGGAAGCTTGAGAAGGTAGAGGAAAGCCTTGCTCGTGCAAGATCAGAAACACGGAAGCATCAACAAATGTACCGCCAGGCAGAGCAAGAGGCGCAAAAATGCAAAGTTCTTGAGCGAAAAGTATATGATTTAAAGCATGCAAAGGTTGCCTTAGTAAAAAAGCAGCGGGAAGATGCGGCGAGGCACAAAGAGGTCACAAACGAAAAAACGAGAGAAATTCAGACACTGAAACGAAAAGAAAAGAACGCAGATAAGAAGATATCGAAAATGGAAGCTGAGTGTCAGAAGTACAAAGCAAATATGGAACGGAGTCGATCCAACTGCGAAAAGCTCTCCGATAAGCTTAAACAGACAGAGTCACATTTGATGCGCCTTCTCACTAAGAGGAGAAATGATTTGAATCGCAATGCGAATAGTGCCCGCCGAAGCAAGATTGCCAGTTGTGATTTGGATGGAATGAACGAATTTGCTTCAGTTAGTGAAGAGGTGAACTCCATCAAATTCTTGTTGGAAAAGACAGTTTCTGACAGAGTGACATTATCCCAAAACATACAGGCCTACGAAACTAAAGTCGTCGAACATGGGAAATTGATGCAGTCCATTGCGCAGGAGTTGAAAAGATTGAATAAGCGGAAACGAGATTACCATGCACTTGATTCAGATAGAACTGATATTGCACTCGGGGAAATAAAAGAATGCGAAGACACAGTGCAGGACTTGCAGTTGAAGATTGAGCTGGTCGAAAATGATCTGGACCAATTACGAGAGAAGTTCCCATTACTCGAAGACGGTGTTCTCGAAGACGAGCCGAACAATCAGCTCACTACCGAGAATGGGCCCGCATTGAAATTAATCTCGAAGTTAGAAGGGCCAGTTCTTAGAACCCTGCTGTGGAACTTTCTTGAATCATACGTTAACTCTGAGGTATGTCAAACGGCGATTTTTATTGTTGTGCATACTGACTATTTTTTAATGTTGATGTCCGTTGGTCCTAATCTTCGCGCTATTCTCTCTATGTTGTCGAAAGTTGCAACGACGAAGCTTGAAAGAAATGTTGGCGAGAAAGGAGTCTGTATTACAAAGCTTTGAAAATGAAGTAGTTGTACAAAATGAAAAAATTAGTGCTCTATCCAACAGCTTGGATCGTCGCAGAAAGCTTCATGCAGCAGAGGGCCAGGTGCTTGATCATATTGATGTGATTCAGAATTTAGAATCTGAAATTACTGCAATGCGTGCTAAGTTGGATTCTGGGAATGAAGAAAAGTCGAAGTTATGCAACGAGTTGGACCAGACGAGAGGAGCATTATCGCAATGCCAAGAGGATCATGCTAAAGCAGAGGAAATGCTGGCCCTTATTCGCTCTCAACAAAAGCTGACAGAAACAACAGAAGAAACAGCGAATTTGCTGCAGCAACTCCAATCTGTCTGGGCAGACATCGGAATGTCGATGGACGACAGAGAAGTTGTTCGGCTGAAATTAGAAAACTGCGTCGAGGATGCATGTTCCAGAATGCTTGACGAAGCTACGAAACTGCGCGAAGAAAAAGTCCAAGCAGCCAACAGCATCAGAAAACATCTTTCTGAGGTTTGTGCAGCCTTGGATATCCCGGATCATATTTCGGTCTTTGACAATGCACAGTCACCGCGTCATCTCAATGCTCAGCTTGAAACATTCAATCACCAGCTTCGTGAAATCCAACCTCAATTTGACGATGCAGTCGATAGATACACAAAGTTAACAAGTGACGTCGAAACTTTAGTTTCCGAACTTCACCCTGTTGGAGAGAACTTGAGTGATAACCTCAAACTTTTGATGCAAGGTCATATGTCAGGAGCAAAACGCAAACGCGCCTTCCCTATTCATCGGAGAGCAACTATGACGGCATCAAGAGAGGCAAGGGCCAAAGTGTTTAAGCACGTCGAAAATCTTTTGGAAGAGTTGGATGCTGGCGGGTTGCCTGTCGATGTGCATGATAATAAAAAATCAATTTCGGGTCCTGCCAAAAACTCTATAATGGAGCCTGGCACTCTTTCAAGAACGTTCTTAGACGATTGCGAGAGTGATATCAAGAAGTTGAGAATTATGAAGTCGGAGAAACTTCTCTCTAATGTGGACAAATGTGAAAAAGTTCGCTCAATTGCCAAAGAAATGCATGTTGGCATTGGGGAACTATCATCAATCGTCAATCATAGTATGAAGAAACGCAAACGAGACATACCCCATTGGTTTGATGGCAACATATCCGAACAAGTGTTCGGGACTCTTTCAAAACAAGGTCCTATTTTGGTTGATGATACCTTCACGAACCACTTGAGTTTAATTCTTGACACTCTACAAGGAATCACACTTGGGCGGCAGTTGCTTTCCGATACATTGAAGAATGTCATCGAAGAGTCCCACGGTGCATTGTTAGCTACAGCGGAAGATTGTGAAATGGACGCGAAGGACTTATATCGAAGTCTGCACGATGCATTGTTTCATTTACCCCCACTCTCAAAACAACATGTCCAAGCATGCATCGATGAAATGCAGATGCTCGTAGCAGCTGCGGAGTCTATTGCGCAAAGTGAAATAGAAACACTGACTGTTCTTTGGGAGGGTTTAAATCTGTCTTCAAATGAACGTGGGAAATTTTGGGAAGAACTCGAAGAAATCATATCTAAACTACAAATGAATACGAAGAGTCCTTTTGATCACATACTCGAAGCATGCCCATCTGAAGTTGAGGAATGGGTTCTCAAATCATTGACAGAGGCTACTAAGGTGCAGCGGATGTTGGGAATCAGAGTTTTTAAGTTGAAAAGACTTCACCAAGAGGTTGAACAGCTAAAAGTTAAGCAAGATGCAAAGAATAGAATAATGTCTTTGAACAGCGAACTAAATCTGTTGAGTTCAAAGCTTGCCGAATTCGAAGAAAAGGCTAGCAACAAGCAGAGGCTCTTGAATAAAAAAGTTAACAGCTCTACTCTATTGGAAGAAGAGCGCTTCCGAAAGCAAATGCAAGGCATGTTTCTTGCAAATCTTGAAGCTCTAAGAAAAATGCTCAACGAATGGGAAGCCAGTGAGGGAAAAATCGATGATTCTGATATGTTGAGTGAGGTTGTTAAGAGTATGCTTGGAAATTCTCACAGAATTGATGCATGGATGAACGAAAAAACACGTTTCATGCATCTAAGAACAACTAAGGCCAAAGCAACAACAAGGTCGAACATGATATCTCATCAGACACCCCTTCCTCATCAAGCCAAAATGAATACACTGAAGAAAACAAGTTCAGTTGATAGAAGTGTTAACACAGCAAGATCCAATATTCATGACCGTCGTGCAGAATCGTCGAAGTCCCCACCAGTGTTGATGTCAAATAATCCTCCAGAATCGTCTACAATACAAAAGAAGCACAGAATCCCTTTGTCAGATACCAACCGAAATGCACAGGACCAAACTAAAAAGTCAACAAAAAAGATTGTGACAGTCCAAGTCAATGGGAATGGATCACCGGAGGTGTTACTTCCATTTGGTAATCTTCTTGCAGAAACCCCAACCCAAAAAGAAAACGAGACCCGATTTTAACTGATGCATCTCCATCGAAAACTACATGTTTTTACATAGTTTCATATTAATGTTAAAAAACATTCGTAACAATGATACTTCTTCAGCAAATAAAAGAAACGGAAGAAGCGTATTTATTATTACTATCGACATTGCTATTGTTATTTGTTATTGCTATTGATATTTGTTATTGCTATCGGTATTACTATCGGTATTACTATTGCTCATGATCATGTTAATGCTCGCGCTAATGCTAATAGAAACTTTAGTCCATTGTATTCATTGCTTCCAAATTGCAATGCAGCAATTCATTGCACTACCACCTGAAATCCATCTCGCTTAGTATGCGATTCGTTCTTTCGAGATTTTTTTGTTCTTGTATGCACTGCGCATATGGCTCACCCAAAGACCCAATTGTTTGTGTCTTCGCGGAACATTACAATTACCATGCATCCGCTTGTACTCCTTGAGCGCGTTGACATGTGCATTCCATTTTTCAGCATGGTCATCAAATGAGAAATCCATCGCTTTTAGTACTGCAATTCTTTCCTCCGAGATTTTTTTGTTCTTGTATGCGTCGCGCTGGGCTCTCACCCAAAGACCCAATTGTTTGTGTTTTTGCGGAACATTACAATTACCATGCATCCGCTTGTACTCCTTGAGCTCGTTGACATGTGCATTCCATTTTTCAGCATGGTCATCAAATGAGAAATCCATCGCTTTTAGTACTGCAATTCTTTCCTCCGAGATTTTTTTGTTCTTGTATGCGTCGCGCTGGGCTCTCACCCAAAGACCCAATTGTTTGTGTTTTTGCGGAACATTACAATTACCATGCATCCGCTTGTACTCCTTGAGCTCGTTGACATGTGCATTCCATTTTTCAGAGACATCAGAGACACCACCATACCTTATGATTCGTTTTTCATTATTCCTTCTCATATAGTATGAATCTAAACACTGCTTGCATCGCCATTTGCCAAAGTTCTCACATTTGGTATGCTTTCCAACCAAACAGATATCAGTGCATTGACCAGAACATAGAGCGTCATGTTTCTTTCCACCACATTGAAAATCAGTTCCAAGTGGAGTGTCAACTTCTCCACCCAATCCACGAACCTGATAATTGAACATTTCTTTTCCCATTTGGTATCTCAAGTATACCGTGTCAATCACTGTCACTCGAAATAGACTCGCGACAGAATTGACATTCTTATCACGACGATCAACCAACCCCTTTGGAGCAAGACGATGTACTGCTTCCATAAGTGTGCCTTCTTCATGCGACTCAAGATTTCCATGCAAGCCAACAATCGTCATCCAATAACGCTGCAGAAGCATTTTTTTGCTTAAAAGAGTATCATCAGAAACAAAGCCCACTTGATTCATCAAGGTGAGCATTGCGATGTAATTCGTTGTTTGCTTTTTCCTTTGTTTGAATGTAGCTCCATGTGGTGGTGATAGGATCAAAAAATGTGATTTACAAATAAGAAAGCGTTGGCCCTTAAATCCAATGATCAAAAGTAGCGACCCATCAGAAATGACATTGATCTTTTTGTGTCCCTTGGGAAAGAACAACTTCTTGCTGTATTCTTTCTTGAATTTGTTCATCCTGTCAAAATGATCCCATTCTAAGACAATGATTGGTTTTGATGCCTTTTCATTGTTGCCAGCTGCATATTCAGTGTAAAGCTTTTTTAATGTCATTCCCAATTTGGCAATACTCCTGATGAATCCATCAATATTGTCTTTATCGCTTGCATGCTCGTAGGTTCCTTTGTCTCCAGATTCCTTTCTGATTCTATTCAGGATTAGATCAATCTCGTCTTGAGCCAAACATGGATTGGGCTTTTTCTTGCTCAACTTTACCAATAGCCCAATCACTTTTGCGTCTAATGTTCTAGACCGAGGTGAAACTCTAACTGCGTCCCTCCAACTGTTTATTTTTTTCTCTCTTCTCAATGCAGTTCTCATAAAATGCAAGTTACAAAAGTCATCATTGCCATCTCCAATGAGGCGAGTCAAAAACCCCATGATATCATTTTTTCCCAATTGTTTCAAATATGAGAAGAGTGTTATCCAAGTGAAGATAATACCAAACAAATCATTTAAAGCAAAGTAGCTCTTGGCCTCTGGGTTGATGGTGATTATACTCTTCGAATGAGTATCACAAAGGTCGTGGATTTCATTAATTGGGTAATACATTTTTTTTCGCCAATTGTCCATGTCATATTGACTGTGGTTGCAGCCAAAATCAATTCAAACAAATGAATCCTGATGAGTACCTCCAGCTTCTCGTCATGGCTCCCATGCACACGCAGATATGGCGGCAATCGCTTCATGAAAGCTTGAGCAACATCTTGAGGTATCAAAGATTTTGCAGTTTCATTGTTCATTGCATTACACAAAAGCATATGGGTGCATTTTGTTTTGCGCTTTGCGAGGTCGCTTGATGTACCAACTTTGGGGAAAACAACATCCTTCTTTTTGTTGTATCCTGATCTGCTATTGAAATCCAGGTAACACACGTCTTTCTTGTTGTTGCCTGCTTCTGGGACAATGCTTCCAGCTTTCAGTTCTCCATCGCTATTGATGAAATGAACGACGACGTTGGTAGAATTTTTGTTGACAAACTTTTTGAGTAGTTCAACATCTTCATTGAATGCATTTACTTCTTCCTCCAATAATTTTTTCCGCCAGTCCTCTACTTTTAACTTCCTTCAAAAAATTCTGTCTCCTGCATTCCTCGTCTTGGATAATATCAAGATTTGCATTCACATTTGAAGTTTTTGGGATTGAAACCCGAAGAATATTACCATTCAAATAGAGTTTTTGATTAAACTCTTTGTTGCTGCAATCAGCTCCCATCAAATCGTCTCCACCGTGTATAGTTGCATTTGCATCTCTGTCATCGCCCACCAAATCTTCTTCGAATGCTCCATCAATGATCAAATTGCAGCCATTTTGCATTGCATCTTGCATCTCATTGCTCACGCCCATCGAATTGCCGCCATTTTGCATTGCATCTTGCATCTCATTGCTTGCGCCCATCGAATCGCCGCCATTGGGTGTTCCATCAGTCGCCAAGACTGTAGGTTTTGTCGGTGGGTTGTAAGGAGGGAAAGCAGGCGAGACCGTAGGTTTTGTCGGTGGGTTGTAAGGAGGCGAGACGGTAGGTCTCGCCGATGGATTGTAAGGAGGCAAATCACCACCATATCCACTGCTGCAATTGCAAGCGTACCACTTCTGCTTCTTGAAAGATCGACAAGGCTTGCATCTGATGGGCTTGTTGAACCCCTTGGCTGCATAGAAGACTTGATCTTTGGCGGGAAAGCAAAAGTCTTTTTCACAATCATAGCATTGTAGGATTTTGTCATCTTGAGAGGCGTCGCGCTTTTTGAATGCAGGTTCTTCAAACGAATCCCGATTGAAATTAAACGACTCATTATAATTGCGCTTGTGTATCGCAAGCTGTCTGCTATTAGCCTCTATCGACTGAAACAACCTGCGAAGCATGGTAGATTGAGCGGCAGTGATGGAGAGTAATGGGCGGCAGAATGAGATGAATAATGATGATAGATTGAGTACTATATGCAATTTAAATTTTAGAATTTTAAACGGACTTGTAGCTAACAAGCGTAGCGTAGCGCAGTGAGACGAGTTGTTTCATAAACCTCAGAAGAAGCAAGCATATTATTTGGCACATGGTTTTAATATTCTGCACAAAAATCAGCTTGCAACTGCCATGGTTGAGGCATTTGAAAAGATTCAGACCAAATTCACAGGCAATCCCAATAACAAAGGCCACTTTTCTCCTCTCTGATGCTTATCTTCGTGGATCAAGAATCTTGGAAGGTACTCATTCAGCAAAAATCTATTAGATTGTATTGTCTACGAGGTGTGTGTCTTGAGTCCATGTGATGGAGTGAGAGTGCAGTCACTCGTCAATCAGAATAATGATTGCTCAATCAGAAATCTGATTAATCAATTAGATTTCTGATTAATCAATCAGATTTTGGCAAAAAATCATGCGAGGTCAACTTTTGATAAGTATGGACTGATTTTTTTGTACTTCACGTCACGTTTATGGGTACGTACGTACGTGCGGCTCGTCCAGGGTCTTCCAGGAACAACAACCTGGTCGTGTTTTGCATTTTTTATATTGTGACGATACTCAATTCAATCGATTTTGTATACAATCCTCAGGGTTAACTCATCATCTATCAGAAGTTAATTGGATAGTGCCATGCTGGATCCCGGCCACTGCTATTTACGCATGCTGTCAGCTAATTTATAGATCCTGAAGCAAGACCAGGCAATAATGTTGTATTGCATTTTGTTGAGAAACACAACATGATATGTATGTCACAGAGTCATGGCAACTTCTCTCACACAATATGATAATACTTCTCTATTGCAATGATACCTGTTGTTTCTATACATACTATTGAATCCCAAAGGAACCACAGCTTCATCATATTTTCAGTGACGATTGCAGCGAGGAAGCCAGTGCATCCTCAGCGATGAGGGTCAGATTCTCATCACTCTTGAAAAGTTTAGCATACAATATTATTGTTTGTAACATCGAAAAGAAATACAAAAGATAATATCATGCAGCAAGACATTATATAGCAGGAGTAGTATACCAATTCTTGCAATGATGGGATATGAATACATGAAAACCCAAATGATAAATAGTTACAAAATTGACTTTAGTTTTTTTTCAATCTTGCCTTAAAAGCAAGTAAACCACTGTGAAGTTCTACTCATGTTTTCATGAGATCAGGGATCCAAAATTCTTAATAAAGTAATAATGATTCTGTTTAAACAATTCTTCTTTTTATCCATTGTTCATTACATTCTAGACTAATAAGCCTGATTATTATTTTTGAGAATGCAAAGATAACGAAAAAGAAAGCACAAGGAATAGTACAATAAGCGAAGGAAGTTCAAGACTAAATAATCAAAGATTTTTTTGTTGTAGTGTTTTGTAGGCAGTATCCATGCCAGACAACTCTAGGAGTACCATGAAATTGTTCGTCATGTTCCATACCCATTTTCTGGTGCAACTAACTACCGTATAGGTCGTTGAATATCACGCATCGGAATAGTTTTATGCAGTGGCCATGTTTACTGATTCCTGCGAACATTGTAATTTTGCACATGATTCATAGGCATTACAGTCTATTGCCCATATATGAATGAATTGGCATTGATGCCAGCTTTCCATTGATGTGTCGAGCTTCTCATATTTCTGATATGATGAGGCCTCACAATCAGACAAACTGCCCAACTTTGACATTATCGGCTGCAATTTCCCTCACAAAAATGCCATATCGAGCAACGCGCTAAAATATTACTAACAAAAAAACGCTAGGTGTGGTCAGTAAAAAATATCACGCACTTCAATGATTAGTGATGACTAGAGCTATTTTTCACACAGGAATAGTACAAAAAAATGCTTGATAAAACATCTGGTGCGTGATATTCAACAACCTATACGGTAGATATCCTCAATGGGTTGTCCCTTTCTTCTATTGATGAATGTTACAATTTATGTTCTCCAACAGTCCCCACTAACATATTGGGAACATCTTTTTGATCGAGACATTGAGACATTATTATTCAATGAATTTAATCACATTAAAACTGATGCGAGATCATTTTGTGAGACAGTACAGAAGCAAATCTTATGTACTATGACGTTTTGTTGAAACAAATCCTGATAACAATTCTCTCCCACAATACAGCATACTACACTACAATACTCTTCTCACGCAACAATGCAAGTGGTAGACTACTATCCCAAAGGAAGCACAACCTTGTCATATTTTAATTTTTATTGAGATTGTATTCAATTCAATCAATTGTGTATACAATCCTCAGGGTTAACTTGTCGCATACCACATAACTTAAAACTGGTTGGTGTTGGTGTATGTTGAATGCTGGTCACCGCAACTGACGCATGCTGTCTGACAATTCAAAGTTTCTGAAGCAAGACCAAGCAGTAATTTATTTCATTTTGTTGAAACACAACCTGATATGATGTATGTCACGGAGTCATGGCAACTTCTCTCATGCAATTATTATGCCATAGTATGTACTTCTCTCATGAAAAATAACTTTTGTTTCTCATCGACATACTATTGTATCCCAAAGGAAGTACAACCTCATCATATTTTCAGTGACTAGTGCAATCAGGCAGGACAGTGCTTCCTCAGTGACGAGGGTCAGATTCTCATCACTTTTGAAAAGTTTGAGCATACAGTATTATTGTTTAAAACATCGAAAAGAAATACAACATAATATCACGCGGCAAGACCTCATAGAAGGAGTATATACCAATTCACATAATGATGGAATATGAATACATAAACTCAAATAATGCGATACATGGTTACATAATTGACTCTAAATATTATTTTTACAATCTTGCCTTTTAAAAGCAAGTAAACCACAGAGTGAGTTAGTACTATCTACAAGAATATTGACATGTAGTATTCATAACCAAAGAACAATACTGATGATAGTACGCCGCCCACACCAAATTAAACAAAATGCACGATAATTCTCAATCACTGCAGACTCTCATAGCCTGTACCATCCCCACAAAATTGACACAGAGAGAACCACAACCAAACCCCAACCCCCACACACCCTAAACTCAAACAAAAGTGTGTAATATCGACTTTTGGTAGTTTGCCTTTTTCCAAAATTCAAACAATGGAATCTTCCATTGCCGCAAACGCACGGGATATACGCCGATTGGCAGCACGCCTCGCGGCACTTCGTCTCCGCGCCGTAGCCGCCGCCGAACCCGAACTACTCCCTCCACCACTAACATTAGTAGTATTATGCTGATGATGACGACCAGCAGGCTGCTGCTGCTGCTCAAACCCCTCCATCAAATCACAATTACACAACGGACATCTCACATGATTGGTTGTCCATGCATCGACACACGATTCGTGATACAAGTGACCGCACGGCAATCGAGTAATGGTTTCGCCTTTTTCATAATCACATAGACATATGGAACATGATGGATCGTCTAGAATATTGCTATTGCTGCTGTTTTTGGTGGTGGCATTGCAGAGTAGGAGTCCTTCTTCTAATTTGGAGGATGAGATGATATTTGGTTTTTCCAAACTGAGTATTTCATCATCGGCAGCAGCATCAGCATTGGTAGTATCATTCTCGTCGTCATAGTCTTCTTCGTCTTCGGTGGGTGTGGTACCCACGCTTCCATAATTGCTTCCATTGCTACCCACCCTTTGAATGGTTGTGGAGCTGCTTGGTCGGGTAATCATCCCTTCCTTAGTTTCCTTTTCCAGTGATGTTGCTAACGACGTTGATGTTGATGTTGTTACTCCACCACCACCACCACCACCACCAACCATCATCCTCTCCCCAACCTCCTCCATCCCTCCAACACCACCAACAAGCAAATCCTCCTCCTCATTTTTCCCATCCTTATCCCCCCATTCATACCTCTTCCACTTACCCTTGGCCTCACTCGTCACCCCCTCACCCTCATGAACATCGCTCCGATCATTCCCACCGTACCCCCCATTCTCAAACATTTGCCGTTGACTCTCGAGGATTGCCATCGCCAATTGGGCTTGAAAGGTCATGAGTCCCAATTGGGGATCAAAGTCGACTGCGGCATCGGCACCGGATTCCAAAGAGTCGTTGTTGTTGGATCCATTGTTGTTGTTATTTCTTCTTCGTGCGGTGGTGGTGGTAGCACTTCTCGTTCCCCCCTCGAGTCGACCGCCATCCTCCTCGTCTCCGTCCAGGAATTCGTCGTTATTCCTACTACTCGCCGCGATCCATTTCCAGGTCCAAGTCGTCCCCATGACGGAAATCAAACACAGTCCGAAATCTCGCGTGAGAATGGCTTCGATCCAGAGACGGAGGAGGAACATTAGAAGGAGGAGGGTGCATGTGGTTTGACGGCGGCGGTGGTGGATTAGGCGGGGTTGTTGGGAGGAGTGTTGCTCGATGGAATGGTTATGGAGTTGGGAGCGGAGGAAGGGGTGGGTTGTTTGGGGGTAGGAATTAGTAGGAGAGTTGGAGTTGGATGGTGGTTGTTGGTTTTGGTTTTGGTTTTGTTCAATATCGTTATCGACGTTGCTATTGTTGGAGTTATTGTTGCTGTTGTTGTTATAGGATTCGCTGTTGCTGTTCATTGTTGTTGTTTCATTGGTGTTAGTACGATTTGAGGTACCAAGCGACGATGATGACGACTCCAAAGTCAAGTCGCGATTACCAGCGCCATCACCTTGTTGTTGTTGTTGTTGTTGCTGCTGTTGTGCAATGATGTTCGATTCACCACTGTTGCCAATATCAGCATCGTCGTCGTTGCTACTGCCATTGCCAATAACGATAATGTCATTGCCATCATTATTTCCATTCAGTGCGTCGTCGTCGTCGTCATCGTCGTCATCGTCGTCATCATCGTCTTGATAGTAAGCAAGAACACGCTCATGACGACCCCCATTGCGAACAACATTATTTCCTAATGTTGTTGTTCGACGGGGCGGATTGAAGAATCTTACAAACATGGTAGTACTCGATTATTTATTGTTGTGGATGGCTGGCAGTGTCGGAATGATGAATGGTGATGTCGGTGCCGGTAGTGATTTAATGTGTTTGTTTGTTTTACTGGAAGAATATTTATTGATTGGAAATCTAAAAAATAATCTGTTTTTTTGTTGTTGATTGATTGATTGATTGCCGAAAAGCGAATAAAAACTTGTTGGTAGTAGTGTTGTCTGCCTCCCTCTCTATGGTAGCTTTTTAATACGACATGTGGCGGTTCATTGATGTGTCGTTGTTGGGAGTTTCGGTTGGAGCAGAGTTTTGTTGTAGTATCTACTAGCCTGCCTCGGATCTGACCTTGGGCGTTTGTATGTGTTGTTGGCGGTGTCAACGATTCAACAATCAACCAGCGATTGATCCCACCGCGCTCGCTTCGCTTCGTGCTTGACAACAACTGCTCGCTTGACAAGACGCGAAAACTTCATTCTCTTTTTGGCGGGATTGGCATGTTTTATATCGTATGTAATACACATTATTTTCTGTCACACGTACATTGTACAATCGTGTAAGACTACCATAGTAGTACATGTGTGTACGTTTGAGTAGGTAGGTATCCAAGATCCGATTCGGTGAGATGGAGAGAATTTCTTGGATTCGTCTCCATCTGTCATCACGGAATTTTTAAAACAACATTGGGCTCCTACCTCTCATCGCTCTCTCTGCTCTCTTCATCCAGTGGAACTTTTATGTACGTCAGTTCATATTGGGTTGTTGGGAGTCCGGAGGGGCAATATGAGACAACGGACAGACTTCAGCCGCTCGCGACCGCGTATCACATATCACATCTGTGACTCGTGACTCTGCATTGACTCATTTTTTGCTTCATGTTCACATCCATCTTCCAATCACAAAACAAATCCCACGAGAACAAGCCCATTGTCATTTTTACATTTCGATTTGTCTGCGGAAATAACGCCACCATTCACCATCCTCAATGATCTCTTCCCAAACTCCCCGCTTTGCACCCACCGCCCGCCGGATCGCCATGCGCAGCCTCCCATCATTGGCCGTTGCACAACAATCCATGATGTCCTCCTCGGCAGCAGCATTCGTCACAACAGTCCCCCGTCATCCTATCAACACCTCCACCACTACAATCAACAACAATAAAAATAACATGATGCGTCGCTCATTCTCCACCACCCCCCAAACAAACAGCCCTCCCCCCACCGGATCCGAAATCCTCGCCTCCTATCACACCATCACCCACACCGGAAACAACATCTCTCACGCCATGGAAATGCTCGCCAAAGCCGACGCCGTCTGCTTCGACGTCGACTCCACCGTCATTGACGAAGAAGGCATCGACGTCCTCGCCGACACACTCGGCAAAGGACCCGAAGTCTCCGCCTGGACCGCCAAGGCCATGGACGGCAATATCAAATTCGAAGATGCCCTGGCGGCACGTCTCGAAATTATCCAACCGTCGAAATTGGACATTCAGACGTGTTTGGAGAAGCATCCATTGAGATTGTCCCCGGGGGTGGATCGATTGGTGGAAGTGCTGCAAAAGAGGGGAACGCATGTCTTTTTGGTGAGTGGGGGGTTCCGACTCATGATTGAACCGGTGGCGAAACTATTGGGCGTTTGTACGGAGAATAATATTTATGCCAATACAATTTTGTTCGATGAGGAGGGGAATTATGCGGGGTTTGATGCGGAGGAGCCGACGAGTGCGGATCAGGGGAAGCCCAAGGCGTTGAGGATGATTAAGGAGAAGTATGGGTATGAGACTATGATTATGGTCGGGGATGGGGCGACGGATGCGCAGGCTTGTCCTCCGGCGGATGCGTTTATTGGATTTGGGGGGGTGGTTACGAGGCAGGCGGTGAAGGACAAGGCGTGTTGGTTTGTGGAGGATTTTGAGACAATGATTGATATTGTTTCAAAGTTTGACAAGAACTGAGGCGGATTGCAAAGAAAATCATCCATTTGGTAATGCTATCATCATTTCATTGGGATGATTACTGTCGATTGTAAAAAAATAACATGCAAAGAATATTAAAGTTTTTAATTACGATATTTATTTCTGTGGGCATCATGACAACATCAGAGATTTGGATTTTGGATCATGTAAAGTTTTATGTGAAAAGTATTTCGTCATGTTGTTGGCGAAGCAAATAAAAATAACGTCTTTGAAAAGAATTGATTTGATCATGATATCATTATTTCCCTGGGGTGATCAAAGTCGACAGTAAAAAGTATGAATTACAAAGATAGTAGGCATTATGACGATACCAGAAAAATTAATCATGCTCAGTTCATGAAGTGCATTATGTTCTTGGAGAGAAATTTTTTCAAACGAATTCATGTAGTTAGTTACCTTACAGTAAGATTATTTCAATTTATGTTTTTAATTATCCCATGAATTTTTGTAGGCGTCATGAAAACACAAGAGAATTGAATCATCTCGAGTACAATACTAGCTGTTCACAATGTTGCTATCTAAACCATGAAATTGATGTTACAAAGACTGAGATATTATGTTAAAAAACCAATTTTGCTAACTTTATACAAAATATTAAACACTATATGTAATAAACATGTATTATGAAAACACAAATGTGTCACACAGGAGAGAGGGCACAAACAATGTGTGCTATACTGGGCTTGATTTTCAAATAACTGTAATGGAAAGCCAGAACTTGCACATCACGAGAAGACTAGTTTTGGAGTTAGTCGAAAGAGTCGAATGTATTGAGCATCTTTTTCTGAGCTCGTTTATCGCTCAAAAAGAAGCAGTGCCAGTGATCACTTCTTTCGACCTTGCCGACCGCGAAATAATTGAAACCCCGGCCCTCTCCGCTCTTGCGCTAACGGTTTATCCCCATCACTTTCTTCAGATCTCTCACTAGCACTCATACTTCGATTATTAGCAAAGGATGTATAGCCATGATCGTCATCGCCATTCGCATTGGTGCACGTAGCAAAGGGATCTTCAGCAACATCTTCTGATTGTGGGCGATGTGCTGATTTTTTGCCATTGACATTGCCCTTGTTGTTGTTTTTGTCACCTCCTCCCCCAAATCCTCTTTGGAACCAATTTCCATCTCTCTCATTGCGCTTATTTCGCTTGTCTGGCGTTGGATAGCATGTGGCAAATGGATCATTTTCATCGTATTCTTCGTAATCTTCATCGTCTTCTTCTTGGATAGCTGTATTCTCACCATTTCGTAAGCTAGTTGCAATATTTCGGTGAGATGATTGTATCAATTTTATCCTATCCTCAGCGTTTGATGATGCTACCGAAACGTCGTCTGAATCCTGCACATTTCTTTTGGATGCGTTCTTCCCCCCTCCTATGAATGACATGAAACCCCTTCCTTGGAGCCGTGCTTGTGACGATGTTTCCGAAACATCAACTTCATTTTCTCCCTTGACCTTTAAATCGGGTTGTTGCGAGTGATGTTCCATTAAATCCATGCTGTGCATGCTCAATGCCACCGAATCAACATCACTTCCTGCCACAGAAACATCATTATCCCCATCGGTATAATATCCCTCATGAAATGATCCATCGTTGCAGGCATAATTAGACGAACTATGAAATGGAACCTCCAAAGCATCAGAACTTGTCTTCATACGATATGTTTTAATCATATTGGTATCCTCGGCACTACTACCATTCGCACCAAAAGAAGATGGTGAATTAGTCACTGAGCGGACTACACCCGATGTTCTCTGCATGTTCAACACTAATTTTTCCTTCTTTAGCACCTCTATTGCCATGTGCAATTGTTCGTTTTCTTCTTGTAACGATGATACCTCTTTCTTCAAGCCATCTTTTTCATCTTGAAGTCGACGATGATCCAATTGCAATTCATCGAATGAAGATTTTGTGGTGGCCAAATCAAAGCTAATTTTTGAAACTTGTGCCTCTAATTGTGCAATGTAGGCAGAATTGGAAGCATCATTCGAAGTGGTGTTTGTGGTGGTGGTATTTTTACTACTGCTTTTGCCACTTTTGTTGGATACATTAGCAGAAGTTGGGGGAGAGAAATGATGTACGCTGGATCTGGTCATACCAGAGAAATCACTGTCAGATTTGCGTCGTTGTTCATATTTTTGTTGTTGCTGCTTCTGGTGCTGTTGTTGCTGTTGAGTAGAATCTTCCATAGTGGACATACTTTCAGTCTCATCTTCTTCAGGAATGTCCCCTCTCTCGTCCCACTTCCCATTATTTTCCCAGTTAGTTGCATTACTATTAGTGTAGTCATCCATGCCTTTTCCTTGGTATGATCGAGGATCATCCTGTATTCTATCCAAATCATCTACATTTTCATATATTGGTGGATGATGATTGGTGTAATTATTACTAGAGTTGTGATGATGATGGTGATTGTCTGAATAAGAAGAGGACACGTGAGGGGACCCAAAAGATCCTTGTGAACCGTAGGAATTTCGTTGCATCATTCTTTCACTTCCACCCACTGAACTGTTGCCAACTTGTCGACGAGTATTTTGTGCTGGTGCGCCTCTTCCAACATCCTTTGAACAAATACTGCTATCTTCGTCTGATCGTTTACTTCTAGAGTCTACTGACACCACATCATCCAATTGAATTTCCGGATTAGAATTAACATCTTTGGTGAGTGAAATATTGCTATTGCGGCGTGCCCCTCCATCGGATCTGGCATTATCTTCCACCCCACCCCCTCGACGTGAGAACCAATTGCGAGGGTTGTTTTCTAGGTTATTTTTCTTTTTGCCACCGCCTCTACGATTGTCGGTCATTTTGGCAATTTCGAAGGTGTCAAAAGATTCGACATCGCCGCTTACTCGGAGGAGAGGCATATTTAGTATTGTATTTTTCTTGCTCTGTCAGATTTGTTAGAAGTATGGTATCGTTGATTAATAATATTTCGATTCAACGCGGGTGATTTCTCCGAACAATTTCTAGAACTCCCGTAGGTAAGTTGCAGCTGTTTCTCGTGTTGATTTTGCTTCTCTCAAACATCTATTGTACCTCGAAGAAATAATGACAGTGACTGCACGCGACGCTTGGCGATCATGAATTTATTGGACCATTCACTCACAACTACAAAGGATTGTGTTTTAAGGCGTTCGCAGCTTTTTCGTCCGCCAGAAATAACATTCGTTTTTGCGTCGAGGTAACTTTCCTCTCTCAACCATATAATGAGATCGAATGAAGGCGAGTCCAAGGAAAAGACTGTATCCTTGGTTTTTTATTATGGCTGGAGGAGTATTATTTTTTCTTTTGATTCGTTGTTTATTCGCTTGTTGTTGTTGGCAGATTTTTGCGGCAATGGGGATCTGGTACCATACCAGAGTAAGTACTATGGTACATAGATAGTACCATACCACATACCATAAACCAACCAAGTCATACTATCTACATACTCTTCGAACAGACCGAATGATGAACAATGAACCCAGGTACTAGAATGAACCCACCCATAGTATAGCGAGCGGAGAGGTCCGGGTAATTAGAGTTAGTTTTAAACGAAAACAAACACAAATTGACTTTTAAATTAAAAATATATATTCCACGTGGATAACAATTCACTCAGCATTGCTTGCTGATTGAAATTAATATTGCTTCGACTCTAGGAGTCGTCAATTTTAATCATAGCGTTTTAACGACGATTCAAATAAGTAAATACCAAAAATTAATTCACATTATGCTATTATTATTTGTTGACATCATCATCGTCTCAGATGTCACCACCGGGATTCTCCGTGACTGCCGTGACCGGAATGACTTCTTCCGGAATGACTTCCGCAACCTCGCTCTTTGCGCGCGTGGATGTGATGGAGGACGAAAACTCTACTCTATTGTACTTAGATTTTTTTGGAGTTTTGGCATGAATGATGGCCTTGTTTCAAAATAATATTATATTCAAAGTAGGTAGCTGCCATGACATTGGAACATTGCAATTATGAAACAAAGGCTAAAAAATCCTCACAACTTAATCAAAGAATGTGACCAAAGTCGAAATGAAATGATTCATCCAAAATTAATTCAATGTGTCAGTGTCAATTTGAAGCTTAGTTGCATTTGTCGCAGAACTTTTTTGGTAGTCCTGGGACAAGTCCCTTCTTTTATCCACTAGATACATCTGTGAATTCGGGTTAGGGGCATGGGGCAAACAGGACTAAGATGAGGACTGTACTAGTACTAGAGTACCTAATTGCATGGTATTCAAAAAGTGACCCATTTGTCATGTCCATCTGAGGGTAAGGAACAAAGAACAAATGCAACTAAGACTAAGATTTGAATTTGAAGAAGGTGTTGTGGTAATTAAATCAGCCAGTCTAAAAATGAATATTACATAGAAAACATACCACAGAAAAGGCAGAATAAAAAATATAAAAAAGAACTAGAGTTTCATTTTATTTTAATTCTCTCTAGCAAGGAGAAACCAGAGAAAACACACCAAATAGTCCTCACTACTAGAGAATTAGTCTTCTCTAGAGAGTAGAGAGAGTACCCAGCCATTACCACAACATCCCTACCAACACAAGCCGGATTAAAACCAAGAAGACATACAAAAAATAACTAACCAGTTGGGAATGATTGGGGTTGGCCCCTGGTGAGTTCCATACCCTTGAGCTTGAGGTTTGTCCTTGTTTCTGAGTCATGAGTGACAACTGACCACACCAACCATCATCTTGTAAATGAACTAAAAAATAATTCATAGGAGTATTTTTTTCTTGAATTCTGTTGGTGTGAATTGCACTGTCAATGTGCACTGCCAAAGTACAAGCACAAGTAATTCATATTCAATTAAGTTTGTGTTCCACTGAGAGCACATATTATGAAAATTGAGCATAATGAAATGACTAATTTAATAATAATTCTTTTCAAGGAAACAAGTTCAACAAAATGATCTCGATCAAACTCTAAATGATACTATTATCAATAATTGAGAGAACTAGTCTATCCTACCTCTGACTGCTGGTTTCGCACACACCGGTAAATGAGTTTTTGGAAGGTTGTTTTTTGAGTTGTCTGGAGGAATAAACAAGTGGTATCAACTTTCTCATGCTCATGCTCATGCAATCAATGTGCAAAGAGAAATGCCCCAAAAATAAGAAAGCAGTGCATGTTCTTGAGGAGAAGGCGCATGCACCAAATAGGAATGGATGTGTATAAAATGACAGTCGTCATCATCATCATCATCCACACCCCATTGCCATTGCACGAGGCATGTTGATGTTGATGTTGTCATCGCCATCAAACACCCACACACCACACACCCTAATCATAACCACACCCCCACCACCACCCCACACAACAAGTTGTAACAAGAAAACAATAGAGTACCACCATCGCCCCACAACCACAACTACAAACCCATATAATCATCAATCATTGAATGTGATCTGGGCTGATCTGGGCTAATCTTTGAATTTGCAAGTTGAGTGCCAGGAGTGATATATATATCACTACATCATTCATAATTTATGTGATGTTACTTTTGTCAGCTCAACATGATGCTGTTGTGTTGATGCTGATGCCATCATAACATGCCAACACTACCATTTGGACAACATAGTTGGTTACTAATTTTTGTTGTTGTTGGATAACACCTCGTGGCATCTGTTTGTTGGATGGCCAAAAATAATATCTCTTGTAGAGATAATAGTATTATTACCTTTTGAAATCTTTTAATTTGTCCATGGTACATTTTATTTCAAAAGATATTTTTCATACTCGATCTAAGTAGGAATCGTCCAGATTTAAATGATAAAATTATCATTTCTCAATTCTACGTACATGTTTAGTACAAAAAAAAATATTTAAGCCATCTAGTTTTAAGTTTGAATTTAACTGATGACAAAACACACCAGCCGGCTAAATTCACATGAGGCGGCTCTTGACACATTTTGAATCCAAAATTCAACTGTGCCTCAAGACGCATGTATCGAAATGTATGTGTGACAAGACGAATATTTTGGAAAGGTATCTACTTAGTCTCATTTTGTGGCTGGTTCTCTCTAGCGCCGAGCTCTGATGAGCTCTAGCTAGAGAGACAGATAGAGGACATACAGTAGGGTACGAGTATAATAATAGAAGACTGCACCATGTAACAAGGACCTATTATGTAAAAAAACACTTTCCAGTCCTGTTTCGTTTATTAAATATAAAGGTTTTAAAACATAGAACCAGAATTCATTTTTTTGAAAAGAATGGAGCTGTAGAAAATGCATAGGAATTAGTAAGAATCATAATTTTTGGGATATATCCCATCGTGTTGGGATATATCCCTTGAATATCTGAAAACGGATTGTTTTGGAAACTGTAGTAATTATTAATAATATTGTATAAATCACCAATGTGTTAGCCATGTCAATTATCTACCTTCTGCATTTTTTACTTTTTGACAATTCAGCATATTGGTGCCATTGTGGATGATGGCCTGTGCTGCAAGATCCCTGATTTTGTATACGTACGTAAGTACTTATGATTCTATGGAACATACTCTTCAGCATTTGTGGGTTTCAGAGCCCGTACCATATTTTAGTCGTGGATAAAAAGTTCACTACTCAGTTCTTTTGAGTAGTGAACTTTGGCAATCACATGATGATACTGTGATTGCATGATGATCACACCATGCCCACTACTATCGTAGAATAGTAGAAGATAGTAGTAGATACAAGACTCTTATCTCATCGCTAATTGACTGTCAATGCATGCAACAAGCAACAAGCAACCAACCTCTCTGCACCACATGGCACCAGCAGATCCTTGCATTGGTGCCCTTTGCAGCATTCTTTGCTGTGGCCACAATGGCACAAGCAGTTCCTTGTATTGGCACCGGTCGCAGTGGTGATCCCACTGAGACCGCGGCAGCGGCCATCTAGTACATCACCGTGAGTGATGCTCTAATGAATGAACAGTGCGCCATGGCATAATTTACACATGCGTTTAATTAAAACTAAAAAATAAACTAATTTACATTATCATTAGTAATAATTTACTGCATCGACAAGGACGCCATTGTCGTCGTCGAGCACTATAGGTATAGTAAACCCAGGGGTTTTGGGGGGGTGGTTCATTACGATTGTATGCCCTACATGGACGGTGGGGATGAGTGGCCATGCAAGACGAGGAGTCCGGTGACGGCCGACGCATGAGCCTACACCAAAGCCGTTGAAGAGGCTGATGAGGAGGCCTACAAATTGTTGTTGGTGGTGGTGTGTGGTGTTGTTTCACGTATCTATGATGTTGCTTCGTACTATCGCCAAAGTTCACTACTACTTCATTTTTTTGAGTAGTGAACTTCACTACTCA